>PIJE02000513.1:24444-26944 GCA_002895965.2 Coryphaenoides rupestris | reverse complement strand
ATGACCTCTGAAAGGTTAGCCTGACCGCTAGCACCGTAGCCGCTGTCAGCGTCCAACGCTTTGTAGCTCAGCGGCTCGACTACGACGTTCTAATCGGCTGAGTCATGCTGGGGAGGTTGGACATTAACACCGTGGTACTGCAACACATTTAAAAATGGAATCCTAGCATGAAAACCATCGCTGGGGGCTAAATGATAATGTTACGCCATCAACAGGTTCAAGGGTTTATTTTCTCAGAGTACTGCGGAACGTATTTTTATATTTACTGGCCAGAAGGAAGAAGATCATTTTGTGAATTCAGGATTAAAGACTTTCATTATTATATTATTATGAATTATGAATATTATTATATTATTCTAATGAAGTTACACACCAAGCACCAAACACTTTTAGATAATAGAAGTATTTCATTACTCAGCCACCTCCCCGCCCCCACTCCCACCCCACACCTCCCGAGCCTCACCTCCCACATCCCCACGCATCCCCACCCCTAGAGTTTCACCATCATACCAGTGGGGAAATCTGCGGGCACCACGTCGGCGTCCCCGGCCACCAGCGAGGGCACGATCCAGGTGTAGCCGTAGCCGGTGATGCCCACCGAGTGGGCCACCTGGAAGATGGTGTTGGCCTCCTCCTTGGTGCAGTAGAGCAGGATCACGGGGCTCTGCAGCTTCTTCAGCTGGTTCTGGATCTTGGAGTCGCCGTCGTCCGCCGACATGTCCAGCAGCAGAACCTCCTCCAGCTCCCAGCCCACAAAGCTGTTCTCGATGGTGCTGCGGATCTGGGTGGCGGGGGGGATGACGAGGAGGGTGGGGGAGGGAGGGGAGGAGGAGGGGAGGAGGGTGGAGGAGAGTGGGGGGGGGGGGGGAGGAGGAGGGTGGGAGGAGAGGGGAGAGGGGGAGAGGTGGGAGGAGGGGGGAGGAGGAGAGGAGTGGAGGAGGAGGATGGAGTGGGAGAGAGAGGGGGGGGAGGGGAGAGGGGGGGAGGAGGTGGGAGGAGGAAGGGGAGGGAGGAGAGATGGGGAGGAAGGGGAGGAGGTGGAGGGAGAGGTGAGGAGGGGGGGGAAGGAAGGAGAGGAGGAGGTGGAAGGAGGGAGGGAGGGGGGGAGGAGGAGGTGGAGAGGAGGAAGGAGGAGGAGGAAGAGGAAGAGGAGGAGGAGGAAGGGGAGGAGGAGAGGAGGAGAGAGGAAGACCGAGGGTTAGAGGGAGGTGATGGTGTATGATGCAAGGAGGAGTAGGTGATGGGGGTCGTAGATGGAGCATTAGGATATGTGCCAGGTTAGATACGTTACTGGTTATAGCTCTCTATATAGTGTATTGCTCCCCTTGATATTTTTTGTATACTGTATATTATATATTTTTGTTTTTTGACTTTTTTAATATAGTTTTTTGCTTTGTATTCTATTCTATTTCTATTTTGTTTTTGCACATAAGATTTTCACTAACTGCTTATACTGGTGTAAACTGTGAAGTGACAATAAAAATACTTGAAACTTGACTTGAAACTCTCTGTTCTACAGGAGTGTCTGACATTATCACTCTGCCCTCCTACGACATGGGGGTCTCCTCTCGCTGTAAGACAAGACCCCTCTTCTCTTCCTCTCCTCTCTCCTCCTCTCTGCTGCCGATGACATCGCTTCTGCTTGGTTTACTGATCCTTTAGCGCTGTGTTCTTTTCACCCACTGATGAACGTATTATTGCACTTGACGACTGCCCATGAAAATACAATATATAAAAATGCTGCTAACCTTGCGTAGCACTGAAACTTTTGTAGCTGCGACAATATTGATCGTCTGCTTTGATTGTTCTCAGCCACACTTGTGGGTCCGTCTAAATTAATCAATGTAATGTGAATATAAACGTATCTTCTGCTCAGAATGTTTTCTTAAACAGATCCCTAAACTCAACCATCTCTAAACTAATACCTGAACGAGACATCTCTAATCTAAGACCGAAACTAACCTTAAAATCTCTTAGCCTAACGCCTAAACATATACAAAACATGTCAATTTTGAAGCATCCTTCTCCTAACTCTTCTAAAGCACCATGGTGAATGATTGCTGCCTCAACTGAACTGTGTGAGGCCTCCTCTCCTCTCCTCCAGGTCTGGTTACCTTGGTAACGAAGTCCTGGTAGCCGGGGTAGTAGGTGGTGACGATGGAGAAGATGTACCAATCGTACTCTTCCATGATGTTGAGCATGACGGACGCCTGCTGCTCGATGGACACCACCACTACACAACAACACCATCACTACACAACAACACCATCACTACACAACAACACCACCACTACACAACAACACCATCACTACACAACAACACCAACACCATCACTACACAACAACACCATCACTACACAACAACACCATCACTACACAACAAACACCACCACTACACTACTTTGTCAAACACAAGCGGCGACTGAATGTTCACGAGTCGTGTGTTTGGAAGTGAAAGAGTTTCACAACTGACAACTGTTGTGTGAAAATGTTCAAATTA
>PIJE02000513.1:22500-24434 GCA_002895965.2 Coryphaenoides rupestris | reverse complement strand
GGAGGTGGGAAGGGAGGAAGAGGTAGGATGGAGGAGGAGGAGGGTGGGGGGTGGAAGGTTGAGGGAGGTAGGAGGAGGGGGGAGGAGGTAGATAGGTATGCAGGAGGAGGTGGAAGGTGTGGGAGTGGAGGGGGGGAGGAGGAGGTGGAGCAGGAGGAAGGGAGATGAAGGGGATGGCAGGAGAGATGGGGAGGAAGGGGAAGGGGGGTGAAGGGAGAGGAGGGAGAGGAGGAGATCCGAGGGTTAGAGGGAGGTGATGGTGTATGATGCAAGGAGGAGTAGGTGATGGGGGTCGTAGATGGAGCATTAGGATATGTGCCAGGTTAGATACGTTACTGGTTATAGCTCTCTATATAGTGTATTGCTCCCCTTGATATTTTTTGTATACTGTATATTATATATTTTTGTTTTTTGACTTTTTTAATATAGTTTTTTGCTTTGTATTCTATTCTATTTCTATTTTGTTTTTGCACATAAGATTTTCACTAACTGCTTATACTGGTGTAAACTGTGAAGTGACAATAAAAATACTTGAAACTTGACTTGAAACTCTCTGTTCTACAGGAGTGTCTGACATTATCACTCTGCCCTCCTACGACATGGGGGTCTCCTCTCGCTGTAAGACAAGACCCCTCTTCTCTTCCTCTCCTCTCTCCTCCTCTCTGCTGCCGATGACATCGCTTCTGCTTGGTTTACTGATCCTTTAGCGCTGTGTTCTTTTCACCCACTGATGAACGTATTATTGCACTTGACGACTGCCCATGAAAATACAATATATAAAAATGCTGCTAACCTTGCGTAGCACTGAAACTTTTTGTAGCTGCGACAATATTGATCGTCTGCTTTGATTGTTCTCAGCCACACTTGTGGGTCCGTCTAAATTAATCAATGTAATGTGAATATAAACGTATCTTCTGCTCAGAATGTTTTCTTAAACAGATCCCTCAACTCAACCATCTCTAACCTATTACCAACATTTAACCTACATAAACTTAACAATATCTACCTAATACCTAAACTTAACCATCTCTAAACTAATACCTGAACGAGACATCTCTAATCTAAGACCGAAACTAACCTTAAAATCTCTTAGCCTAACGCCTAAACATATACAAAACATGTCAATTTTGAAGCATCCTTCTCCTAACTCTTCTAAAGCACCATGGTGAATGATTGCTGCCTCAACTGAACTGTGTGAGGCCTCCTCTCCTCTCCTCCAGGTCTGGTTACCTTGGTAACGAAGTCCTGGTAGCCGGGGTAGTAGGTGGTGACGATGGAGAAGATGTACCAATCGTACTCTTCCATGATGTTGAGCATGACGGACGCCTGCTGCTCGATGGACGGACCGAACTGAAAAAACATGGAGTTGTCATCCTGCAAGCACAGACACCCACCCACACACACAGACACCCACCCACACACACACACACACACACACACACACACACACACACACACACACACACACACACACACACACACACATGGTACCAGTCGTTTGGCAGAATGCCGAGCGGAGTGCTCGGGCTGGGGCGTAGGGTCGGACTAATTTTGGAGGTAGGTAGGGGCGGTTCCGTTGACAGCCATGAAAGTCAGTACCAGTGTCTTGAATCGAATGCGAGCGATTACCGGGAGCCAGTGGAGGTTGCGGAAGAGGGGGGTTACATGGGAGAATTTAGGTAGGTTGAACACGAGGCGTGCTGCTGCGTTCTGGATGCGTTGTAAGGGCTTGATTGTTGAGGCGGGGAGTCCAGCCAGGAGAGAGTTGCAGTAGTCGAGACGAGTGATAACGAGCGCTTGGACCAGGATCTGCGCTGCTTCACGTGTGAGGAAGGGCCGGATCTTGCGGATGTTGTAGAGAGCAATTCTACAAGATCGGGCCACAGAGATAATGTTGGCGTTGCAGGACACTCACCGTTTACCCAAACAAATAA
>PIJE02000513.1:15000-20000 GCA_002895965.2 Coryphaenoides rupestris | reverse complement strand
TGTGTGTGTGTGTGTGTGTGTGCGTGCGTGCGTGCGTGAAGAGGTGGTCCCATCAGGTAACTATTACCATAATCACGCCGCAAAGCGTTCCAATAAATTGTATTAACCTCTACCCGCGCGGCCCATGCCTCGCAAGGTCACCCTCATCTCCACGGTAACGCACATCCCATCAGGGGCTTTGTATTCAAATATATAGTCACGTGCACACACACCAAGGTTATTATAGTTCTGCATTTTTCATTAGTTTTTATTTTTATTTCGTTTTGACTTTTTGTTTTCAATTTCAGTTTAGTTTTAATTCGTTTTTATAAAATGCTTAGTTTGAGTTTAGTTTTTATTAGTTTCAGTGTTAGTTTTAGTCTTTACCGCGGAACGCAACAGACCAAGGGGGGGCCAGTCAGGGAAGCTTCATTTTTTGCTTGTTCTCCCTTAGCTTGTCAAGGTAAGCTAAGTTATCCCAAATGGGACTCTGTCGCTTTCTCCCGACTTTTGCCGCCATGATACCAGGCGAGGGGCGTGTACTAACAGTGGCTCAGCGGAAGATAGGCCCTGTATGAAATAAATTGACAAAGACGAAAACTAAAGACATTTTATTTTATTTTAGTTAGTTTTGTAAAGACACAATACAGTTTCAGTTAGTTGTCGTTTTTTTGTAAAGCCTCGTTTTTATTTTTATTTCAGTTAACGAAAATGTTTTTTCACACCTAGTTTTTGTTTTTCGTTAGTTTTCGTGAACGATAATAACCTTGACACACACACACACACACACACACACGCACACACGCATGCACACACGCACACAGACACACACACACACACACACTTCACACCTCTCATACAGAATGCAGCCAGCCCACTCCTCACTCTTACACTGCGTAGCAGCTTATGAGATGCAAGGACTAATAGTAACACGTCTGCTAGCGACGCCTACAACTCTTCTACCTGGCATTCATTTCCCAGAATCCCCAGAGGAGAGGCGGAGGTGTTGTCTCCAACAAAGTCTGGCGTACAGGTGGCTGCTGTCAGGACGCTAGCCGATATCTGTTAGCTTCTCGCTGCAACCTGTACATATCTGTTAGCTGCTAAATGCTAACAATTGCCCTTTATCTGTTAGCTAGCAAGCTAGAACAAGAGCTAGTTGTGAGCTCCTATATGTCGATATTGATAATCTCAGAGCTGCTACTTGCTATCTATTATCTGTTACCTCCCACTGGCTAGCTTCAACCTGCTAGCTGCTACATGCAAGCTGATATCTGCTAGCTGTTGATGCTAGCTGCTTGCCTGCCACTGGCTAGCTGCTACCTGCAGGCTGCTAACTGCTCCCAGGAAGAGGCTAGAAGCAGAGGGGTTGAGCTCCATTCGGCGTGTCGTGCTAACAGCACCAAAGGTTACAAGTCACTTCCCACTGGCACGTGGCCCTTTTTAAAAACGTCTTCCATCTCGCCGCGCCTAGCCCTCTGACAGGTGTAGCGGCAAGCCCGCGTAGCGTAGCGGCTAGCTGCCGTGGGAAGGCTGCTATCACCCACACGCGTCAGCTGTCCGTTCAGGTCAAGACATGACCTCTGAAAGGTTAGCCTGACCGCTAGCAACCGTAGCCGCTGTCAGCGTCCAACGCTTTGTAGCTCAGCGGCTCGACTACGACGTTCTAATCGGCTGAGTCATGCTGGGGAGGTTGGACATTAACACCGTGGTACTGCACACATTAAAAATGGAATCCTAGCATGAAAACCATCGCTGGGGCTAAATGATAATGTTACGCCATCAACAGGTTCAAGGGTTATTTCTCAGAGTACTGCGGAACGTATTTTATATTTACTGGCCAGAAGGAAAGAAGATCATTTGTGAATTCAGGATTAAAGACTTTCATTATTATATTATTATGAATTATGAATATTATTATATTATACTAATGAAGTACACACCAAGCACCAAACACTTTAGATAATAGAAGTATTTCATTACTCAGCCACCTCCCCGCCCCCACTCCCACCCCACACCTCCCGAGCCTCACCTCCCACATCCCCACGCATCCCCACCCTAGAGTTTCACCATCATACCAGTGGGGAAATCTGCGGGCACCACGTCGGCGTCCCCGGCCACCAGCGAGGGCACGATCCAGGTGTAGCCGTAGCCGGTGATGCCCACCGAGTGGGCCACCTGGAAGATGGTGTTGGCCTCCCTTGGTGCAGTAGAGCAGGATCACGGGGCTCTGCAGCTTCTTCAGCTGGTTCTGGATCTTGAGTCGCCGTCGTTCCGCCGACATGTCCAGCAGCAGAAACCTCCTCCAGCTCCCAGCCCACAAAGCTGTTCTCGATGGTGCTGCGGATCTGGGTGGCGGGGGGGATGACGAGGAGGGTGGGAGGTGAAGAGGGGGAGGTAGGGATGGAGGAGGGGAAAGGGTGTGAGCAGAGAGTGGGGGGGGGGGGGGGGGGGAGGAGGAGGAGGGTGGGAGGCAAAGAGGGGGAAGAAGGGTTGGAGAGGTGGGAGGAGGGGGGAAGGTAGGAAGAGGTACGTATGGAGGAGGAGGATGGAGTGGGAGCAGAGAGGGGGGGGGAGGGGGGAGAGGGGGGGAGGAGGTGGGAAGGGAGGAAGAGGTAGGCATGGAGGAGGAGGAGGGTGGGGGGTGAAGCGTTGGAGAGGTAGGAGGAGGGGGGAGGAGGTAGATAGGTATGCAGGAGGAGGTGGAAGGTGTGGGAGTGGAGGGGGGGAGGAGGAGGTGGAGCAGGAGGAAGGGAGATGAAGGGGATGGGAGGAGAGATGGGGAGGAAGGGGAAGGGGGGTGAAGGGAGAGGAGGGAGAGGAGGAGATCCGAGGGTTAGAGGGAGGTGATGGTGTATGATGCAAGGAGGAGTAGGTGATGGGGGTCGTAGATGGAGCATTAGGATATGTGCCAGGTTAGATACGTTACTGGTTATAGCTCTCTATATAGTGTATTGCTCCCCTTGATATTTTTTGTATACTGTATATTATATATTTTTGTTTTTTGACTTTTTTAATATAGTTTTTTGCTTTGTATTCTATTCTATTTCTATTTTGTTTTTGCACATAAGATTTTCACTAACTGCTTATACTGGTGTAAACTGTGAAGTGACAATAAAATACTTTGAAACTTGACTTGAAACTCTCTGTTCTACAGGAGTGTCTGACATTATCACTCTGCCCTCCTACGACATGGGGGTCTCCTCTCGCTGTAAGACAAGACCCCTCTTCTCTTCCTCTCCTCTCTCCTCCTCTCTGCTGCCGATGACATCGCTTCTTGCTTGGTTTACTGATCCTTTAGCGCTGTGTTCTTTTCACCCACTGATGAACGTATTATTGCCACTTGACGACTGCCCATGAAAATACAATATATAAAATGCTGCTAACCTTGCGTAGCACTGAAACCTTTTGTAGCTGCGACAATATTGATCGTCTGCTTTGATTGTTCTCAGCCACACTTGTGGGTCCGTCTAAAATTAATCAATGTAATGTGAAATATAACGTATCTTCTGCTCAGAATGTTTTCTAAACAGATCCCTTCAACTCAACCATCTCTAACCTATTACCAACATTTAACCTACATAAACTTAACAATATCTACCTAATACCTAAACTTAACCATCTCTAAAACTAATACCTGAAACGAGCCATCTCTAATCTAAGACCGAAACTAACCTTAAAATCTCTTAGCCTAACGCCTAAACATATGACAAAACATGTCAATTTTGAAGCATCCTTCTCCTAACTCTTCTAAAGCACCATGGTGAATGATTGCTGCCTCAACTGAACTGTGTGAGGCCTCCTCTCCTCTCCTCCAGGTCTGGTTACCTTGGTAACGAAGTCCTGGTAGCCGGGGTAGTAGGTGGTGACGATGGAGAAGATGTACCAATCGTACTCTTCCATGATGTTGAGCATGACGGACGCCTGCTGCTCGATGGACGGACCGAACTGAAAAAACATGGAGTTGTCATCCTGCAAGCACAGACACCCACCCACACACACAGACACCCACCCACACACACACACACACACACACACACACACACACACACACACACACACACACACACACACACACACACACATTAGCACTAGCATGTAGCTTTAGTAGCTACACACAGTTAGCAGGAAATACAATGTAGACTTAGCTTTACTTGTACACACAGTGTTAGCGGCTAACCCACCGTTAGCACACTATCTATACTTGCTAATTTAACGGTTAGCTTAACAGCATAGAAGGAGTGTTAGTGATCAGTTGTTAACGCAACAACATTTAAAAATTCCCACTCTGAGTATTAATAACATTTAACAACATTATGAAGGACATTATCGCATCTCTTGTAATCTCTTTGACCCTCGTGTGAATGTGTGTGTCGTTTTCATATTCTCTCCTTCCCAGAGGAGCGAGGGATGAAGAGGACACTGGAGGAGTTTGTACCAGATAGCAGTCACGACTTTCATTAGCCACCGTTATGGCTAGCTTTGTGTGCTCGTACACACTGGGGTGCAGTGGACTTTCATCTCCATCCACTCATATCACGGCCCACGATGCTAGGCCTGCGTGCTCACAGACCCCGTTCAACAGCCACAAACACGGTAGATAAATCGCTGACAATAAACACATGGCTTGCAACAGCGTCACATTGTTACGAACCACTTTAGTTCCACATGTGGCAGGGGGGGACAAAGGCTGTTCAACTTCAGCATTTTGCCCAACTAATAAAATGCAAACGTACTGAGAATTATCGACACCAATGCCAAACCTTGCGAACCACATGTGATCACATGCTGAATCCTGATAGGCCCGCTTCACTTGTGACGTCAGAAATTGTGCGCCATCACTAGCTGTCCAGAGGGGCGGGGCTAGAGAAGATGAAGAAGACAGCTCTGCTCATGAGTTAGAATGTGGAGTCCTGCAGGAGTTGATTAAATTAAAACAGAGAGTCAGGATGAGAAGGGTCACTAAACGAGCCATCTTTAATTAGTGCCGGAGAGGAGCACAGCGGACATTAATACTGGAG
>PIJE02000513.1:0-12500 GCA_002895965.2 Coryphaenoides rupestris | reverse complement strand
CTAGAGGGAGCGAGAGAAAGAGAGAGAGAGAGAGAGAGAGAGAGAGAGAGAGAGAGAGAGAGAGAGAGAGAGAGAGAGAGAGAGAGAGAGAGAGGGAGGGAGGGAGTCGCTGTCAGTCACCAGGGGCAACAAGAGTTTTGCATCGTGATATGATCGGACACTGCCTGAGTGGATCTTAAGGCCACTTAAAACACACACACACACACATACGCTCATAAACTCACATACAGACACATGTATGTGTGTTTTGGTCCTGGCAACACTATAGTCTCTCTCTCTCTCTCTCTCTCTCTCTCTCTCTCTCTCTCTCTCTCTCTCACTCTCTCTCTCATTCATCACACATGTACAACACATGCACACACACACACAGACAGAGACAGAGACAGACACCCTGCACCCACTATTCTTTAATCTCCTCCTCTACACTTCCCTCTCTCCTCCTCCACTCTTACACTGTTGACCCCATCATAACATCATCTCCATCACCACCTCTACATCACCCTCTCTCTCTCTCTCTCTCTCTCTCTCTCTCTCTCTCTCTCTCTCTCTCTCTCTCCCTCTCCCTAATGGTTTCTGATTGAATGTCTATTATTGGCTGGAGTGGTCGTTATGTTGGAAAGCATGTAATTATCATAGTAATTAGCGTCACCATCATAACAATGCAGGGTTATTACAACATGCATGTTGGATGGTTTAGTCAAAGGGACAGATAGATAGTCTGACATTTGACGCTCGTCCTCAACCGAACATTTAGGAGCTTTGATGACGAACAAATTGTCCCTCTATGCTACTGTCCATTCAGCACCCAGCAGCCTCCTAACGGCACCCCTCTTCTGTGGTCGAATGGTTTCTTCCCTCTGGGTTCTTCCTTGTTCTTCAGAGGCCTTAGGGTTAGGGGGTTAAGTCGTATAATGTGGGGCCTGTCAATAAAGTTAACTTTATGAGTGATTTTATTATTACTGATGAGCTTTGAGATCTAAAGTCGACAAATCATGTTCCCTGACTAAGACAAAGGAACAACGACATCATGTTGTGGTCCTGACATACAACTGTTCTAATTCCAATAACCACAACACTAGTTCCCTTTTAGGAACCATTCTGGTCCAATCAGAACCATTCTAGTTACTGTGTGGTGTAAAGTATGTTCTGTAGGGAAACGCACAGCGCCGACAGGTTACCAACAAAGAAGTAAGAAACGGGGACCTCCTGATCTGGTAGTTATAAAGGAGATCTGCAGGTAAGACCTCCCTAGCTAGCTAGTTCCTGGCCAGGCTTCAAGCTATCCGTTTGTGACCTCACCACCGGTGGTTTAGACCAATCTCTGGGTCCTCCTGGCGAGAAGCACCTGTTTGTTCCGAAGCAACAATGGCGATGGACAGATGGTGCATCCAATCACCTGCTAAGGATTTTTTCCAAAAGTGACGGCCCCTTTACTTTTTCCAAACAGTTTCCAATTACGACTTCCCAGATGGCTCTGCGGAACATCTGGCGTCGTCAGGCAAGTGTTGACGTGTAGACGTTGTTCTGTTGTGTCCAACAGAACAACCTGTAGTCTGGGCTGCGGAGACCTGAGGAGTCTCCTCCCCAAAACAAGCAGACCCTGAGACAACCTGCTCTAGTGCATGGGAGTGTAATTTACTGGTTGAATAGACTAGTGTAATACACTAGGTGTGAAATCCTTGCGCTCCATCACCCACCCTCTCTCTCTCTCTCTCTCTCTCTCTCTCTCTCTCTCTCTCTCTCTCTCTCTCTCTCTCTCTCTCTCTGCCCTACTTCTGAACCCTGTTCTCTCACGCTGTCCTTCCACCCCTCTGTCCCTCTCTCTCCCCCGCTCTCAATCACTCTCCTTGCAATGTTAATTCAAATTGGCTGGAGGGGGAAGGGGTCGTTTGGGTGAGGGTCCAATAATGCCAGGAGCACTTAGAAGCTCACCATCAATCTCTCTCTTTCTCTTTCTCTCTCTCTTTCCCTCTCTCCCTCCCTCTCTCTCGCCCTCTCTCTCTCTCTCTCTCCCTCTCTCTCTCCCTCGCTCTCTTTCTCTCTATCTCTCTCCTCCGCCCCTCTCTTTCCTCCTCCTCCTCTCCCCATCCCCTCCCTCTCTCTCTACTCCTCCTCCCCCCTATCGCTCCCCCCCCCTGCCCCCTCTCTCTCTCTCTCCATTTAAGTGAACATTATTCCTCTTGCTCTATTTTCCTTGTGTACTTCTCGTCTCCCCTCTCAACTCTCCTGTTTTGTGAACAACCTTTAACCAGGTTAGCGAGACAGACAGACAGACGGGGGGGGGGGGGGGGGGGCATTAGCTCAGATCTCGCAATCATCACAGCCTCCACTGAAACAGGGATGGGGTCGGGATGGTCTTGCGGTCTGCGTGTTCGTCCCCCACAGCTGCAAGGTTCTGGGTCCGATCCCCCCCTGACCACGGTCTACTTGTAGGCATCCTAGAGCAAGACGCCCGCTCACCCCCACCTGCTCCTCCTTAATGGAGTGTCTCTGAGTTCACTCTCTGGGGATACCAGCGTCTGCTAACTGACCGCACACTAAGACAGACAAACAGGAAGTAAGGGTGGGACAAAGCATAAGAACAAGGTAGAAATAATCGCCTTTTTTGTTTTTCAGGATAATTGTGCCAAGTGGAGGAAGAACATCTCTCCTCATCCTCACAAATGCAATCCAATACAATTCACACACACACACGGACGCACACACACACCTTTCTCACACCAGCCTCTTCACCACTATGTCAGTTTCGCTCGCTCGCTCGCTCGCTCTCTCCCTGTACAGAGAGAGAGTGAGGGAAAGCTATAAAGAGAAACAGTGAGAGAGAGCGAGAGAATGGAGGAGGAGATACAGATGGAGAGATGAGGACGAGGAGAAAAGATGAGAAGTGTGTGTGAGTGTGTGAGAGAGAGAGAGGACAGGGGAGAGAGCACGAGAGAGAGAAAAATACTTCTAATTCATGGAGACAGGCAGCGTTTCCGTGGCAACCTGGTTTCCATGGTGACGGCCGTGCTAAGGATGTCATTAGCGGGGGAACAGAAGAAAAAAAAGATTGTCACTCACTGTTTTACACACACACACACACACACACACACACACACACACACACACACCACACACACACACACACACACACACACACACACAAACCTATCTAGATAATCACACACATACACACACACACAAACACACACAGCTAACCCCCCCCCCACACACTCACACACACACAGTTACCATAACCCATCTTGCTCACAAAAGCATAACTCAACACAAGACAAATTAACACATGATGCATTAACTCATTGTCAAACACACATAATACACACAAACACCTTCACAGACGCACATGCACACACACACACGCACACATCCCTTCACCCAGCCCACACAGTGAACTAGAGATATTAAATAAACAGCTGTAGCTGCAAGACAGCCCACACACACTTTCAACCTCCCCTCACCCCCCCCCCCCCCCCCACATACTCTCAACACATTCCTCCACATCCTCCCCGCCCACAACCACACACACACACACAACCACACACACACACACACACACACACACACACACACACAAACACACACACACACAGACAAAGTGATCTTTAGACATTATTTTGTACAAAAGCAATGAGCAGAGAGGAGAGGAGAGGCGAGAGACGAGGAGACGGCAGACGAGGAGAGAGGAGAGGAGAGAGGAGCAGAGAGGAGGAGAGGAGAGAGGAGAGGAGAGGAGAGAGGTGCAGAGAGGAGGAGAGGACAGAGGAGATGAGAGAGGAGGGGATATGGGAGGAGCAGAGGAGATGAGGAGAACATAACACAATAAAACCTACTACAAGATGTTGGTTTCTTTCAGAGTAAAAGAAAACACTCAATGTTCCCCAACGTTCTCATCGAGCATCATCTGACACGCAGCAAACACTCACAGACCGTGAAAGGCCTGTTTTGGGGTGGAGGAATGTTTTAATAGGTCAATAATTAGCCCCTCTCCCCCCTGCCCCCACAAGCTCAGTGAGGGTGCCAGCATCCCCAAGGCATTCTGGGTAATCTTCAGAGAGCTGCTGGACCCCGGGGCGTGTGTGTGTGTGTGTGTGTGTGTGTGTGTGTGTGTGTGTGTTGTACTGACACACAAGGTTCAACACTGCCTGTGGTAGTTTGCGTTAGACTCCAGTCACACAATGTCCCATGATCCTTTGCACCCCGTGCTGACCCGTCCAATACCAAGGCACCATTACTACTGTACTCGGAACACAATTACCAGATAGTTAGATAAGTACCAGGTCCAGTGTACCGAAGTACCAGGCATAGTGAACTGTAGTACCAACTATTTAATATTTATGATTTAATGATCAAACAGCGTGATGTGTTTACAATTTGATTCCACGCCGGGGGTATTTAACAAACACACATTAACACCTAACATTGCATGTGTGTGTGTGTGTGTGTGTGTGTGTGTGTGTGTGTGTGTGTGTGTGTGTGTGTGTGTGTGTGTGTGTGTGTGTGTGTGTGTGTGTGTGTGTGTGTGCATGTGTGTGTGTGTGTTTACTTACAGACAAAAAAGCAGACAGGAAGGGGGAGGGAGGAGGAGGAGAACCACTTATTCATCACAGCAGAGAGAGAGACAGACAGAGAGAAAGAGAGAGAGAGAGAGAGAGAGAGAGAGGGGAGAGAGACAGAGAGAGAGAGAGAGAGAGAGAGAGAGAGAGAGAGAGAGGAGAGAGACAGAGAGAGAGAGAGAGGGAGCGAGACAGAGTGAGAGGGAGAGAGAGAGACAGAGAGAGACAGAATGAGGTTGAGTAAAATTATGTTTTGTGTTTCTTGGTTTTTTCTCTCCATTCAGCCTCAGGAAGGTTGGCATGACGACGACCACAGCATACCACATCTCAGAAAGCTAAACATCTCATAACTCATAACCCACACACATACACACACACACACACACACACACACAGACACTCACACATACACACACACACACACACACACACAGACACTCACACATACACACTCACACACACACACACACACACACACACACACACACACACACACACACACACACACACACACACACACACACACACACACACAGACACGCACAGACACTCACACATACACACACACACACACACACACACACACACACATACACACACACGTCACAAGGATGGATCGTCTGGACGAAAGAAAACACACAGCTACATCAGAGGTGTGTGTGTCTGTGTGTGTGTGTGTTTGTGTGTGTGTGTGTGTGTGTGTGTGTGTGTGTGTGTGTGTGTGTGTGTGTGTCTCTCTCTCTTTGTAGGATGTAGGAATCAAGGAGGAGATGAGAGGAGGAGAGAGGAGAGGGGGAGAGAGGAGAGAAACAGATTGTAGTGGACAGAGAGAGAAGGGGGTGAGACTGTGGCCCAAAGGGGATTAGGAAGGGGAGGCGCTTGGGAGGGGAGGGAGGGCCTATATGTTTGTGTGAATGGAGGAGCGCTTGGTGGCGGAGACGGAGGGGTCAGCAGGGAGGGACAGCTGCGAGGGCAGTAGGACAGCCATTAAGAAGCGCTTGTTTGGATATATTTACCTCTCCTTCTCTGTCTTCATCTCTCGCTCTCTCTCTCTCTCTCTCTCTTCTCTCTCTCTCTCTCTCTCTCTCTCTCTCTCTCCACTGTCCATCTATCACTCTCCACCCAACGCACTCTCCCTCTCCCCTCGCCATCTCTCACTCCCTCCATCTCCCTTCAAATCTCTCACTCCATCGCTCCATCTCTTGCCCATCGCTATCTCTCCTCTCTCCTCTCTCCCTTCTCTCTCTCTCTCTCTCCTCCCTCTCTCTCTCTCTCTCTCTCTCTCTCTCTCTCTCTCAGACATCGTTGCAGGATGCGTCTGCTCTTGCATGTGGTTGCTAGGCAACCAGAATAAGCGTGAGGTGTCGGGTGCAGATGAGAGTCACACAGAAGCATCGGGGGGCCAAACCAGAACCAAAACCATGTCTAAGCCTATAGGCGCCATGCAGCCAGGCGTCACGGCAAGGTATATATTGAGGGGAGGAGAAGAGAGGAGAGAGAGAGGAGGGGAGGAGAGAAGAATCACAAAGGAGTGTAAATCTGTTATTTTATTTTTATTATTCTGTTTATTTCCCTATTGTTTTATTCTATTGCTATGCAACGTGGCACAAGAATTTCCTTCGGGATTAATAAAGTTCTATCTTATCTTATCTTATCTTAGTGGTGGAGGATGGATGGATAGATGGATGGATGGATGGATGGATGGATAGATGGATGAATGGATGAATGAATGAATGAATGGATGAGATGATAGATGGACAGATGAATGGATGAGTAATAATAATAAATGCATGATGGCGGATTGACTGGAGAGAGGAGGTAGAGGGAGAGAAAGATGGGGTGGGGAGGAGAGAGGGAGAGAGGTAGAGAGAGGGGGGAGGAGAGGGGGTGGAGGGAGTGCTGGAGTTATCGGCCGAGTTAAAAGTGTGCAGTGTAAATGGGCTGAGAGGAAATCAGACGATGTGGAAAATAAGAAAATAGGACATTTAAATTTAGGGCTCGCCCCCATCTCCCCCTCCATCTCTCTTGCTCTCACTCTCTCTCCATCTCTCCCCCAAGAAAAGCAGGACACACTGTGAGCTGTCACTTCTAAACCAGGCCAAAACAAGGGGAGAGGGGAGAGGGGAGAGGGGAGAGGGGGGAGAGAGGGGAGAGAAGGGGGGATAGAGAGAGAGAGAGAGAAACGTGGAGGGACAGAGAAAAACAGAAACTGAGGGAGGCAGAGAGAGAAAGGGGAGAGAAAGTAAATAAATAATCATTAAATGTAGAAATGTAAAAGCGTGCATTGATTAGATTGTTGCGCATTGATTCATTCATTTTGTTATTATTATAATCATCATTTAACAGCTGTTGTTTCTCGTATGATATTGTTGAATGCGTTGGCAATGACAAAATGAGATAGAGGAAAGGGAGAGCGGGAGAGAGAGGGGAGGGAGAGAGCGGAGGGAGGGAGTGAGGGAGAGAGGGGAGAGAGGGAAGGAAGAGGGATTGAGGTTATCGGAGTAAGTGATTAAGCAGACAGATCAGAATGTATCCATGTATGTTCACATAAATATCACCTTATATCAAAAGAAGAGTTCTACAGCTATTGCAGAGACAAGCTGTAGTAATAGGTCATAAAAAATGAAACCAACCTGTACTCATTTGATTCGGTGGAATAAGAGAGCTCTCTCTCTCTCCCTCCCTTCCTCCCTCCATCCATCCCTCCCTCCCTCCGACTCTCTCCCTCCAGCCCTCTGTGTCCCTCCCTCCCTCTCACCCTACCTCCCTCTCACCTCCTCATTCTACCCCTCTGTCTGCATGCTGTCTGTCTGTCTGTCTGTCTGTCTGTCTGTCTGTCTGCCTCTCAACCTGTCTGCCTGTCTACCTGTCTGTCTACCTCAGTCTGTCTGTCTACCTGGCTAAACATCTGTCTGTCTACATCTGTTTGTCTGTCTGTCTACCTGCCCGTCTGTCTACTTGTCTGTCTGTCTGTCTGTCTGTCTGTCTACCTCTGTCTGTCTGCTTGCCTGTCTGTCTACCGGTATGTCTGTCTACTGTCTGTCTGTCTTTTTGAAGGGTATAATGTTTGTTTGTTTGTTTGTATTTGTTGATCGGTGTGTTCGGGTTGAGAGGTAACAGATGTAAACAGTTAACAGCATGCGTTGTTGCTCAGAGACCGAGCCAAACAGCTCAGGTGACCTTACACTCACACACACACACACACACACACACACACACACACACACACACACACACACACACACACACACACACACACACACACACACACACACACACACACACACACACACAGCTCCAGGCTAGGCTAGCAGCTAACACCTAACGCTAGTGACGACTGTGAGGTTAGCGCCCTGCCAGACAGGAAGAAGGTTAGCGCGGGAACACGCTCAGCACGGAGCTACACATGTGTTGTCATGGTAACACCATCCCACACACAGCTTGTCCTTTCACATCCCCCACACGCACACACTCCCCCCTCTCTCCCCCCTCTCTCCCTCCCTCTCTCCTCCCTCCCTCTCTCCCTCTCGGTTCTCAAACGGTAACTCTTCCCCTGTGTGTGTGTGTGTGTGCGTGCGTGCGTGCGTGTGTGTCTGTGTGTGTCTATGTGCGGACTGAGTAATTGGCCTGTGTGACCCGACTATCACCGTGGGTGTAGGCGGTTGAGGCCTTTATTCAGTATTTATAATATACGGGTGATTTGCGGATGGCTTAGTTATAATCAGCTTCTTAATTTCTTGCAATCGCCTATTTCTCGCATTCCATAATTACTTTGTTGAAGTTCAGTGTTGTATATGCTTTAATGCCACTTATAGCCTGCCTGACAAAATCCTACGTGATTTTCAAATCAGATTTTTACAAATAAAAATGTGGTCCTATTTTATTTACATGACATGCACATTATGTTCATTTCTTGAAGAATAGGGTACTGTATTGTTGTTATGAGAAGAGGATGTTTTACTGTAGCGACTGTGGGTCTCCAGCCAGTGGGGGGACGTTATAAGCGGACACGCGGTGTAATCTACCTCCGTTTACTCACTGCAGCTCCAGGAGCCGTCGGGTGCAGTTACAGCAGTTTGAGGATTCGGGTGAGAAAATACGTTAACTGTGCATCCCTAATGTGTGTGTGTGTGTGTGTGTGTGTGTGTGTGTGTGTGTGTGTGTGTGTGTGTGTGTGTGTGTGTGTGTGTGTGTGTGTGTGTGTGTGTGTGTGCAAATTGTGTTTTATGAAGTAAAGATAACCACAGAATATGCTGAAGAATTTACCATGCAATTATCTCTCTCTCTCTCTCTCTCTCTCTCTCTCTCTCTCTCTCTCTCCTGTCCTCTATGTGTCTTTCGGTTCATGCTGTTCTGTGAGACTCCACCCGCCTAAACCTGGAGACTCCGCAAACCCAAGACACCCTGCCCGTCTTCCTGTCTGTCTCTCATGGCTGCCAGCGGGGTCTCTGCTGCTGTTCCACTTGGTCGATAAAAGACAGAGACAGAGAACATCCTGGGAAATCTAAAAATGTACTCTGTCACACACACACATACTTCTACAGTTTTTTAGAAATACACCAAAATTTGAGATTTGGTGTGTTTGAATTATAGGGTTTGAACGCCAATATGGCTAATTTTGTAAATTATAGAACCATATCTGGGGTTGCTCAGCAACGGTTATTGATTTTCTTTATCCATTCCTTTTGTTCGCATGTGCGTGGGTTGTCTATTTAAAAAATGATAAATTCACCAGTGAATACATTAGTCCATGTTCCTGATCCTAATTTGATTGACATCCTCCCCCGATACTAAAGTTACTGGCTGAGCTGATAACTCTGAATACACACATCCCATCACACACTCACTAACTCTAATCCACACAGACCCCAACACACATAATGTGACAATGTGACAAAAACACACACACACCGTCTCTAAACACACACATACGCCTACTCAAATCAAATCATCTTCCGCAAGAGTAAAGAGTTCACCTGGACTCTGCATAACCCCCCCCCCCCCCCACCCCCCGCCTTCCCTCTCCTAACCCCAGCACTAACTTGCGTGTTTGTACATCTTGCCATTATTAATAGTACTTAGCATTGTTTAGCATATTGTATATTTTTAGATGTTGGTAATGTGCTCAGAATGGCACGTCTGCTTATCCCAGCTATTATGCAGGCTACCTAGCAATCATGAAACTCATTGTATTAATCTTGCAATTATGAATGCTTGAAACCTGCTCTATTCTTATCTTTATGTACCATAGCGATATATTGCTGTCTCTTTCAACAAATTAACTCTTTGTAAGTCACTGTGAAAAAAAGCATCTGCCAGATGCCCGAAATGTAAATGTAAACGTAAATGTAATACAAGAGTTTCCGCAAAAAAGAATCGGACAAAAGTTGTCATCGGCACGTTTCAGAGAGACCCAGGACCAGGAGGTTGTTCCCCTGGAAACGAGAGACAGTAGCGTTTCCACGGCAGTGCTCCTTACCTTAGCGGCCATGATCATGGAGGAGCCCCCGCGGATGCCCAGGATGGGGATGTGCGTCTCGGCCGAGATGAAGTCCAGGATCTGGGCGATGGCCTCCTGGTCCGTGTCGTCACCGAACACCACGCCCTGCAACCAGTGCGCCGTCATCAGGTCGCAGATGCTCTTGATGATGCTCTTGGGGTCCGTCTCGTTCATGGTGAGCACCTCCACATTTGGCGCCAGGTGCAGGAAGTCATCCTTCTCGCGGCCGGACAGCGCCACCTCGCTAGAGTTGCCCACCAGCAGCACCGCGATGCTCAGGCCCCGCAGCATGCTGGGCAGCGGGAGGTGATGGTTGTGGTGCGGGGGCGCAGGAGGGAAGGGCATGTAGTGGCCAGTACCGCCCCCGGCAGGGATGGTGGCTCCGCCCCCCGTGGCCCCGCCCCCGCCGCCACCCTTTTCTCTCCGGGCGTGGCAGGGCGGGGCCAGGAGGAGCAGGCAGAGCAGGAGCAGAGGAGGAGCAGAGGGAGACCCGAGGAGGAGGAGCATGAGTGCCAGCCGACAGGAGGAGGAGGAGGTGGTGGTGGTGTGGGCGGGGCCGAGCACTGCCGTCGGAGGGAGAAGGAGGAAGAGGAGGAAGAGGAGGTCCAGGCTGGCATGTGTGGCCACAGGGATGAGGTGCAGACAGGCATAGCGGAGAAGGAGGAGGAGGAGGAGGAGAAGGAGGAGGAGGAGGGGATAACCTGGAGGGGAGGAAGGAGGAGAGAGTTTATTTACTATTCCGTGATTTATCAGACGCTTTCATCCAGAGTGACGTAAATTCAGATACACATCATTAAAGGATCCCATCACTTTGTGTCCAACTGAATAATGTGGCCAACGACTTTCCTGAATCGAGCGAGAACATTTCAGCCATCAGCTGTGAAATGTCTGCAATGTAACCCTTTGAGGCAATAGCGCCCCGTCAACGTATGTCCTCTAGACGTTCTTGTTTCGCTAATGACAGGCCCAGATTGTAATTGTGTGTAAGTGTGTGACAATATTCTGGAAAGAATCCTAACAGAGAAATACAACTTTCTTTCATTTAACTTCTGCTTGATCCACTCTGGTTTGTATTATCTGTCCAAGACTCGCTCAAGGAGTAGTCTCCCTCTGAAATATCGCCTCATCCACATGGTCAAAATCAGCTAAATATTCACCACAGCTTTGAAAATCTTTTAGATAACACCAAAGGCCTCTGTATGCTTCTTCAGAAGTGTTCTGAGATCAGAAAAAAATGGGACGCCCGAATTCGACTTCTACCTTGTATGGTTAGAACACAGAACTGGCCGATATTGGAGCGATACTAGAGTATAGGAGGCTGTTTGTCAACCTAGGGAGGCGGAGTAAAGTCCTGCCGAGATCTGGCGCTCGCCTTCATACCCCACTAGTCCCTCGGATACACGAATGAAAAGAACCCAACAGAAGCATCGGAAGCCGGTGTCCGACGCATTCCGAAGCATTTCGGAAGAAGCCTGCAGAGGCCTTTAGTTACCTTTCCTGTGGGGGGGAGTCCAACACGACAAACTCGTTGCCGGCTCTGGCCTCTCTCCTCCAACTTCCCAACTCAGGCTTTCCATCCACCGTTCTCTCCTGCACAACTCGAGAGACCGCTGGCATTTCAGCCGCAATACTGGTTTCCCCACACAATAACAAACAGGGATTCAACCAGATCAAGCGAAAGGTAAAGAAAAAGTTGTATTTCTCTGTAGGGATCCTTTCCATAATAATGTGACACTTATCATAACAATCTGAGCCTGTCAGCAGCAAAAAACACAACACACACTTTTCGACGACCTACGTTGATGGGGCGCTGTTGCCCCAAAGGGCGACATCGCAGACATTTCACGGCTGACGGCTGACGTCTGAAGCGCTCTGGCTCAATATCGAAACAATTTACGAAAACGGAAAAATAGTCACTTAGACCCAAAATGACCCACGATCCCAAAGATATCTTTTCAAGAACATAGGCCTACAGGTAGACTGTGGGGATCCATTGGGGATCGAACCCAGAACCTTGTGGCTGGGAGTCAAACACCCTCTCTCCCTCTCACTAGCTAGGGGGAGGAAGGGGGGAGAGAGGGGGAGAGGGGGAGAGGAGGGGAGAAGAGAGAGCGAGGGAGAGACAGATGTGGGAAGAGAGACGGAGAGAAATAGAGAGGGGTAGGGAGCTGGGGGGTGGGCAGAGAGGGGGATAGAGAGGGGATGAAAAGGGAGGAGGAAGGAGAAAGTGGGGGAGAGAAGGCAGGGAGTGGGGGCGAGGAGGAAGGAGACATAAATCGGTTAGAACAGCCCGCCCCATGCAACATTTATTGAGTAGACGGAATCGCCAAGAGGCCAAATGTATAACATGAATCAGTGCATATCAATGTCAACCCAGAGAGAGAGAGAGAGAGAGAGAGAGAGAGAGAGAGAGAGAGAGAGAGAGAGAGAGAGAGAGAGAGAGAGAG
>PIJE02000512.1:310625-313870 GCA_002895965.2 Coryphaenoides rupestris | reverse complement strand
CCCCAACAAGAAATCAATGTGTTGTTGGTATTCCCTCATCCTTTGCGCTGACGAGGCGCTCGCCATATTTTAGCTGATTGCTCAGAGCGAGCAAAGTGTAGTAAATGCAACTTTAATGGACAGGAGGGGCACAGGGAAGAGGGGGGGGATGATTGGGATGATTTATATTGAACAGGAAGGAAACATTCACGTTTTGGGCAGACTAAATATTTTTCTCTCACAACGCAGCTTAATCCATTCATGTCGTCGTTCCAAAGAAATAAAAACGTGAAAAAAAACGCCTTTTCTGTCTCGTGGCCGCGGTACACGGCCGTGATATTGGAGTACAGTGTGTGGTGTGCGTTAAGATCGCCCGTAATCTCCAAAGATTAAAGTGTCAAGCGTCTCAAAAGTTTGGATAAACCCTAATGTTGCACTAATAGCTGTTTTCAATATTGAAAATGTCTTTTTGTACAGGTGACGGAAAAATGGTGACTTTACTCACACATAAATCCCGCGTTAGACGCCTAACTAAATCGTACAGTTTTATTACGAGTCATAAATCAGTGTTTTATCATTTCACCCGTGACTGAGAATCAATGAGAAATGACTCTGTATATCTCTTTGTCACCGTGGTTACGATCAGCGCCAAACCAATACGGATTCTTCGGTAATTGTATTCATGTATTTAGTCTTGCCTACGAAACCAATTAGTGTGTAATCTGTTTGTAATGGTCGCGTGTTAAACCCGACCGCGCTAGCCGTGGTGGTCAAAGACTGTGTTTTTGTTCCTAATGTTGCGCGTTGCCAGTTAAAGCTCACCCACAGCTAAATGTTCCCATAATAATGGTTCACGTGAAATGAGCCTGGGCTCCGTTCCAGCCGGGGAACGGGTTTTATTTAGAAGAGGGGGTCAGGGCTGGCACGACGAGACTCCCTCCTCTTTATTTTTTAACTGGGCTCCATTGTTGTATTTAAACCACAGCCAACTGCCACCCACGCCTCCCAGTAGGATATGCCAGCACATGCTCAGTGGACACGTATATCCTTGATTTATTCGCGAGCCAAAGACTAAAGGCAAAGGGTGAATGGGAACCTATCCTTACATTGTCCGACGGGTCCGTGCCTCCAGTGAGCTCCGGGGCAGGATATTGAAGCGGTCGGACTGTTTGACTCCCGGCCGGAAGATCGTGGGTTCGAGCCCCCCGGCGCCCCGCTAACCACTCATAGTCCCGACACACGACTTCACAGTGATGGGATCAGGTGACTGTCTTGTAATCAGGTGACACTCCGGCGAGTTTGTTTTGTCTCCAAACTACGATTTAAGTCACAAAAACATGCGAGAACGACCAAACCGGATGTCCGCACGAATGGCCGACGGTCCAAGTTGTTTTGTGACCTGACAGCTCCGGATATTCAACCTCTGAACGCTACGATTTTGGGCTTTTGTCTGCGACTTCCGAAAACCGGTTGGCAGCTGGGAAATCGGGCAAAAAAAGATGACCGTGGTGAAAATCATTTCAAACCTCCCGACGCCCCCATCACAGAGTTCTCTCACCGGCCCCTCGTGACCCTCACCATCCATCTGGAAAAACACTTTTAACTAATATTTAAATTTTACTCTCCAATTAAGATGTTTTTTCATACACGGCTACAAACATCCCCGTCCAGCGAACCTAACAGCCTTATTAAAAACCCTCCACACAACGAGAGAGGGGGAACAACATGCCCAAATATGGGAATGCCCTGTTGCATCAACACAACAAACTCCAGGTTTTTTTCTTCTTCTTCTTATTCTCTATTTATATTTGGCCGGCGTTCATCCGACATATGAAACCTCTGAGAGTGTGTGTGTGTGTGTGTGTGTGTGTGTGTGTGTGTGTGTGTGTGTGTGTGTGTGTGTGTGTGTGTGTGTGTGTGTGTGTGTGTGTGTGTGTGTGTGTGTGTGTGTGTGTGTGTCTGTGTCTGTGTGTGTGTGCTTTGGTTGCTGGCCGTTGCCCGGGCAACGCTTTAAGACTGTTTACTGTAAAACGCGGGCTCTCCAGACGGACCCACTTGACTGCTCGATACTCTGGTACAGAAGACGAGGGTGTGTGTGTGTGTGTGTGTGTGTGTGTGTGTGTGTGTGTGTGTGTGTGTGTGGGGGCAAAAAACCAAAAAAAGAAGCAAGAAACATCTTGAAGGGAAGCCAGCGCCTCCAGCTGCAGTATCTCCACCAACGCTCTCCTCCACCGCTGCTGTTATTAATTTATTTATTAATTGAAGTTGTGCCAATTAAAAGCTTGTGCTTCAACACAGAGGGGGGGGGGAGTAACAGACGTCTAACCGCCTGGGCCAATCAGGCGACGGCGCTCTGTGCCCCGGCGAACTCCGCTAAGCCTTGTGGAGGCCAAGCGGCCAGCGAGCGCTCGAGTACGAGTGTTCACACGGCGGCCGGCCGTCCTCCTAACGAGACGCGCCGCCTTCTAACACTCACCCTGGATTACGTAATAAGCAGGAGAGTTCAGGGGGATAGAGAGACACGACTACCACACACACATACTGTACATACGTATACTACCACACACACACACACACACACGCACACACACACACACACACACACACACACACACACACACACACACACGCACACGCACACACACGTAAAGACACTGTTGGTGGAATCCTAAAGTGGTGTGTTGAGAGTTCAAGAGCTTTAGTGCTGTGGATCTGTGTGTGTGTGTGTGTGTGTGTGTGTGTGTGTGTGTGTGTGTGTGTGTGTGTGTGTGTGTGCGTGTGTGTGTGTGTGTGTGTGTGTGGAGGGCATCTCCCTCCGCAGCCTCGGATGATGTGGCTACAGGGTCCACTCACTGGCAGACTGGAGCCTGGACACTGCTGGAAGTGTGTGTGTGTGTTTGTGTGTGTGAAAATGTTGGTGTGTGTGTGTGTGTATTTGTGTGTGTGTGTCGATGTGTGTGAATATGTCTGTGTGTGTTGGTGTGTGTGTGCGCGCGCGTGTGTGAATATGTCTGTGTGTGTGTGGTGTGTGTGTGTGTGTGAGGCTGGATGTGTTGTGGTCTCTCTCTCTCTCTCTCTCTCTCTCTCTCTCTCTCTCTCTCTCTCTCTCTCTCTCTCTCTCTCTCTCTCTCTCTCTTCTGTCTCCAATCCCCCATGATCTCACTGGTCCTGGAGTGTATATCTGCCAAAAGCAGCCCGGTCATTAAATGGCCGAGCCGCAAATCTCTTTAATTATTTCCCCTCCTTTTCCTTCAGCAGCTCCTTTA
>PIJE02000512.1:303125-305625 GCA_002895965.2 Coryphaenoides rupestris | reverse complement strand
ACTGTACTGTATAACTTCCAGTAGTTCCACATATAATTAGGCTATAATTTAAAGCTGTATATTGTGCCGAATAAGCCGACAGTTAGTGCAAATACTGTAGCCGCAGCTTGGCGGTTTCAGTGCATAAACCCGCAACAGTTAAAACTCGTAACAGAGCTTGAAAAACTAATTTAAAGCTGATAATTGTGCCGAATATACTGTAGCCGCAGCTTGGCGGTTTCAGTGCATAAACCCGTAACAGTTAAAACTCGTAACAGAGCTTGAAAAACTAACTTTAACTAAAACATAACTTTCTTCAGAGACATGCAGCACCGAGCGCTCACCAGCCGTTGAAGACGTGCACGCGCGAGCCGCCGTTGAAGACGTGCACGCCGTGTGTGTGTGTGGCAAGCCCAGATAACAAACCCGCCTGGTAAAACGGAGATAGAGATAGAGAGACGTTCTGGTCAATATCCCCAATCTAGAATCGCTTTTCTGTCTGTCTTCATCTCCCCTCCTCCCCCCCACACCCCCCCCCCCCCCCCCCCTCCACCAAACCCCAAACAAAAGGCTGTACAACTGCTGAACGTGGCACAATTTATCCATCACAAGAAGAAGAAGAAGAAGAATTAATTAATATTTTAATCTCGTCTGCTATAATTGAGGACAGATCTGGAACGCTATTAATGGCGGTGATAAAGAGGGCCACACCTCTCCCGCCCACTCTCCCTCCTCTCCTCTCTCTCCCCCCCCCCCCCTCCCCCCCTCCTCTCTCTCTCTCTCTCTCTCTCTCTCTCTCTCTCTCTCTCTCTCTCTCTCTCTCTCTCTCTCTCTCTCTCTCTCTGTCTCTCTCTCTCTCTCTCTCTCTCTCTCTCTCTCTCTCTCTCTCTCTCTCTCTCTCTCTCTCTCTCTCCTCCTCTCTGCCTTGTCAGCAAATGTATTCTCTGTCTCTCCGACACCGAGCAGTAGTTACCAACTTATAGGTTTGTCAAACCAATTTAATTCCCCTTTAAATCTTCATAGCAATTATCTCTTTGCATAATCAGTTCCAAGACCTTGGGGGTCTTCTGGGTCTTGTAACGTCTTTAAAATAATTGTTCAGATAGTAATTTGAGGGTTGGCTGGAAACTGCTTAATAATCAGATCCCAAAGTCAATATTTGGACACGGAACTAAGTTGTAGATGTAAAAGACTTCATGGACTGCCGACAAAAATAATAAAAAAGAGAAAGATGTGAGGGGGACCGGTTGGAAATTAACAATTTATCAGCATATAGCGCCGACTCGACACAAAAGTCGCCATGCATGGGAGCGCGTCTGCGTGTCCGGTCGTTATCGGCGCCCGGGACTCTGAGTGCACGCCTGAGTTCCTAAATATTGAAGGAGCTTGTGAGTATGCTTATCCTGTTGTTGTGTGTGTGTGTGTGTGTGTGTGTGTGTGTGTGTGTGTGTGTGTGTGTGTGTGTGTGTGTGTGTATGATGTGTGTGTGTACATGATTATTAATTTCTCCCACGTTATGTATAAAAGGACCCAGAATGATCACTATAAGCGGACTGCTTGATCGCTATAAGCGAATTATTTAAACAGTGTTTGTATAGGAACGATTCTGTCCCAGGCTTTTTGATCCATATAAGCGGTTGATCACTATATCCGTGATCACTATAAGCGGATTACACTGTATTATTTATATTCTTATCTTTTCCACTGTGTAAAAGCCCTTTGAGATTGTAACTCTGATTAAGGGCTATACAAATAAAATTAATTTGACTTGACTTGACTATATTTACAAATGCTGATCACAATGTTTATACACAGGTTTTTGTTTTTTTCCTCATGTTGTATTTTTATATCACGTATTTTAGTATGTTTTTTCTTTTATGTTATCACTTTGGTCCGTGATAAACACCATTTTGTTCGTGTATACTTTGTATATGAATGAATGGCAAATTCATTGATTTTTCTCTGAAAAATAAGCTGTTATTGTGAATACAATATTTTCGAAAGTGTTGCTGTGGGCATAGTGTTCATACTGTTATAAGGCACATTTTAAACTTTTCCTTTTAAGTCGGATAAACATTACACATCTCTCAGTCAACACACACACATACACACTATGTTCCCAGTCTCTCGCCCAGTCTCTCTCTCTGTCTATCACTCTCTCTCTGAGCACCAAGATGCATGTACACAACACCACACAGCATCACTCACTCACTCAACACCGAAAACACACACACACACACACACACACACACACACACACAAACAACAGGATAAAGCGATACTCACAAGCTCCTTCAATATTTGGAACTCAGGCGTGCACTTCAGAGTCCCGGCGCGCCGGATAACGACCGGACACGCAGACGCGCTCCCATGCATGGCGACCTTTTGGTGTCGAGTCGGCGCTATATTGCTGATAAACTTGTTAATTTCCAACCGCTCCCCTCACATCTTTCTCTTTTTATTATTTTTGTCGCGCAGTCCATGAAGTCTTTTCATCTACAAACCTTATCTCTCTTCTTGT
>PIJE02000512.1:301128-303077 GCA_002895965.2 Coryphaenoides rupestris | reverse complement strand
TGTGTGTGTGTGTGTGTGTGTGTGTGTGTGTGTGTGTGTGCGTGTGTGTGTGTGTGTGTGTGTGTGTGTGTGTGTGTGTGTGTGTGTGTGTGTGTGTGTGTGTGTGTGTGTGTGTGTGCATGCATGTGTCTGTGTGTGTGTGTGTGTGAGAATGAGCTCATTATGAACTGAAATGTTGATCAGATTATCAGACGGTTCAGATGTCCTCCACCAGGTGGATCGGCTCAATGGCAGAATGCGGGGCCTGTTCTAACACCGCTAATTATTAATTTACCAGAACAACTCACCACACGTTATATTAACCAGCAGTTGGTATAACGTGTGAAAAGAATCACTGAGATGAATAGAAACTCAGAGAGCAGAGGAACAGAATGTTAGCAGCGATGCGATTCAGATTCTATCACAGCGCTCTCTACACTCGGACATTTCAAGTGTGTGTTTGATATCCAGATACCGGCGTCAAGAGAAGTCAGGTGAGTCCATGTTTGTCCCAATTATCCTCCTAATGAGATGTATCTAGACGCACATCGGCGGCGCTAACGAGACAACGGTGAAACGCGGACACGAGCTGAGCTGTCACAGCAACACACTGACTGGCCCTCGCGCTGTAGAACTTCTTTAAGGCAAAACATTAACAAGGCCGCCAAGAAGTGTCCTAAAAAGAAAGGCATTTCAGTTCTTGTTTTTGCACTTTTGAAAATTATGTTTTAAATATATTTTGGGATTCTCTTTCCTTCGCTTGGCATCATCCATCAACGCACACGCTTAGGCCTAATACATTCTTGTCGTGTTGTGTGGTGTGTGGTGTGTGTGTTGTGTTGGTGTTGTGTGTGTGTGGTGTGGTGTGTTGTGAAGTTGGCTTATTGACAGTCAGTGGTCTGCGCGTCAATGAATAACTAAAACTGTTTGCGGGAAACAAACTTCCATCCATTTAAAACTCCAATCGATCGCCAATGGTAATTGCAAGGGGGGTCCTGTCCCCCATAAGACACCCATACCCCCGCCCCCCCCCCCACCCACCCAACAGCAGGAAGAGGTCTCACCCAGTGGGTCCCGTTGACTCCCACAGCCCCGTATGAATCACTGGGATTATTATCCCCTGTGACACAGCAAGTAGACCTCTCCTTCCTTTATGAATGCTACTTAAGGCGCATCCCATAACGTTCCCGGGGTCGGTCGGTGGGAGGGGGATTGGAAGGGGGGGGCCAAGCCAATCATAATCTGTCTTGTACAAGAACAACAAGACAATGCCTTAGAGGAGACGTCTGATGTCATATCATCATTACACTAATAGCGAGAGCCCGGCGCTCGCGATAGCCTTCCGCCGATCCCGAACCCGATCACTCATTTTAAACGGCTTATCGGTGGGAAAGCATCGATGATCAATTCTCCCCATTTAGCGCCCGCGGGAGCGCGGCTCGTGACGGAGTCAGAGCAAACATTGATTCTCTCCCGGGGAGCAAATTGGTCCATAATCATGAGTGTTTCTCATGATGTCGTGTCGGCGTGTCGTGGGCCCTCAGACGGAGGCGGAGCCTAAAAGGTCACCGGTGGGACATGGGAGGGTGTTGGGGGGGGGGGGGGGGGGGGACATGTTGTCATTACCAGGAGCTAAAGGTCAGAACACCTGAAAGCTAATCCAAATCCTATTATGATTTTCTGTCTTTTTGTGTTGACGCTAAATAACATTTACATTTTGCAGACACTTTTATCCAAAGAGACTTAGATTACATTTGTTGAAGGAGACAGCAACATATCACTGTGGTACAGTTGGGCAGATATAGAAGTTAAATAAAAACATTTTTTCAGTATTCTTAACATTATTACACAAAAAAGTCACCGATAAGAAAACTACAAAAAGTCCAAAAGACTGAATCTGTTCATATCTACTGGAAAAAAAAACCCTAAAAACTCTGGATCTAATATTCTGCCGATCCTTTCATCGATGG
>PIJE02000512.1:286128-296128 GCA_002895965.2 Coryphaenoides rupestris | reverse complement strand
CCAAATGGAAGTTCAGCGAAGGCAACTAAAGGATTTCTCCGGAGCACCGTGCAGGCCTGTGTGTACTCCAGCAGCAGCAGCAGCAGCAGCAGCAGTAAACAACGTTGTGTTGTCGTGTCGTCAGGTAGCGCCTGCAGCCTCCGCTCACAGTCTGGATCCTGGAGGCGGAGGCGGAGCGGGAAACACAGAGACGCCATTCGACCGTTTTTTCAACATGCGTTCGTTGAAGCCTAATTAATTAATTAATTAATTGGTGAGGCGTTGGTGATCCTTCGTGAGTTTTATCACTGAGCGGATCACATGGAGTATCAGGCCAATCACAGACCAGTTGAACGACAAGACGTGGCTGTCGAGGACGAGTCTCCCTGGGTAAGCGAGGGTAAGTTTTACAGCTGAAGACGAGTCAATACATTACGGAATGAGACGCGTGCATCGTGTGGGGATGTCTTTGTATTTTATGATGACTTACCTGCGACGCCTGTGGTGCAGCTCAACCCTGGTATTCTTTTAGGGGTGGGGGGGGTGGGGGGGGGGGGTCTGGATCCGGCGATCGCAGCTCCCCAGTAATGGCTCCCTTTTACCGCCGTAGATAATGCATCTTTAAAGGTGGATAATGCTGCTTTTGAGGTGGATAATGAGCGTCGGAGGCACGGCGGTGGAACAGAAGCTGAATGATGCATCTAAACGCCCGCGGGTCTTATTTTTCTCTCCGTCGGCTATCGGTCACGGGCACGGACCAATAACACCTCTCCTCTCTCCTCTCTCCTCTCTCCTCTCTCCTCTCTCCTCTCTCTCTCCTCCTCATTCATTATGTAATCTGCAGGAGCTGAAAAAAAGGCAGACGATAGATTCAGAAATTTGGTCTAATGTGTTCTGATTGAGGAATGGTTGTTTGTCTAACAATAAGCACCCCCCCCCCCCCTCCCCCCCACAGTTAGTTGCCAGGTTCTGGTTCAATCCACAAAATCCCAAATGACATCAACACGCAGTGATATTCATTTGTACCTTTCTCTTCTTCATCACATTTGTCTCTTCATCACCAAATATCGCAACAACAACAAAAATGTGCCCCGAGTGTAAATAAACCGACGAGATATTAAATCTTAAATGAAAGGGGAGGATCACGCGGCTAATAATTCATCCGAATCAGCCTTGGTGATGAACAGACCGCAGCCGAACCAATAATTAATGAACAACTCTTCATCACGTCTGTCTTTAATAAACACATCCGCATCGTCTTGCTGTGGGCGGTTTTCTAACATCTTGGCGAGATGATTATTTCCCTGACAGACCTGCAACAAGACACAACTCTTGGTGATGTTCTGGTGTCAGGGTGTGGGTGTGTGTGGGCGTTCTAATCGGCGAATTACCGCGACTCGATGTCAATATCCATAACTCATCTCCAAGCGATTCGAAAGCGTCGGAATATATTATATATCTGCATCATATAGTGCAGTTGAGTCGCGCCACTCGACGCCGCGCGACGAGGCCTTTCTGCGCGGAGCTTCACTTGAACGGCTGTAAAACGCTGGAGTCTTTATTTGACTAACCTATGGAATATAGGTCTATATATATATATAGAGATATGTATATATATAGAGATATGTATATATACAGTATATAGGGGTCTGTAAAGGATGGATACGTATTAACCCAGACAGCACCTGTCCATGAAGGGCATACAGCTCTACAGTCAATGTCAAGCGCTGTGTCAAACTGCTCATAAAGCCTCCGTCTCCACAATCAATCGTCTCTCCGTCCAACGATGCCGGATCCCAGTATGGATCTTCCCTTCGCCGATAATAAAACTGCCCCATCATTGAGAACAGACAACTATTCAGACATTATTAAAGAAGGAGGAGGGAAGGAGTCTTATTATGGGACACGGGGGGATTTGGTGGGAAACGCTCAACTTGGCTGAAGAAGTTTCCAGGACAACTCTGCTTTTTATGATTTAGTCTTTGAGTCGACACTTTTACCCAAAGGGACATACTGGGAATTCAGGAATTCAGATAAAGGTAATTGAGGAGCAGGTAGGGGTTTGGGACCGGGACATACTGGGAATTCAGACACAGGTCATTGAGGAACAGGTAGGAGTAAGGGCATCTTGCTCAAGGATGCCTACACGTAGGGGGATCGAACCAGGAACCTTCCTGCTTGGCGGTTGAGCACTTGTAGCCCTGATACCTTATCCTGCCCGTCTATAGAGCATTGTTGACCACTGCTGTACTATGACTACTGGGAGGAGGTGTTTGAACAGATGCCTCTCCTTCTCTTCTTCTCTCTCTCTGACCTCTGAAGGGCTTCACAGGGAGGTCCAGCTGGGTGAACAGAGACCCGGGGGTCCTCCTGGTCCTCAGACCGGCACTGGAACTAGACCCGGACCCGGACTCGGAGCCGGAACCAGACCAGGGCCCGGGTTGGGACCGGCTCTGGACAGACGGCCATGGCAGCGGTGGTGGTGAACACCAAGGAGCCCCGGTCGTTCGACTCCACCAGTAGGGGTCCTCCTGTGTTCCCCGCCGAGACCCCACTGAGCTTCTCCTCCTCCTCCTCCTCCGCCTCCCTGTTCCCCTCCACCTCGTCCAACCTGGACTCCCAGTCTTCTCCGCAGAGCGAGGGTGGAGGTGAGGTAACTCCCACTGCCACTCCATTCACCCACATGTACACACGTGTGTATGTGTACATACAACACATGTACACGCGTGTGTATGTGTACATACAACACATGTACACGTGTGTGTGTGTGTACATACAACACATGTAGTAGAGCACAGTAGAGAACATCACAGCACACTGTGGCACAGTGGAGTTTATCAATGTACATGTTGATATTGTATTGACCTTTGTGTTGTACTTTTACAATGGTACTTTATACTTAGTCTTACTGCTGTATATATATTTTTATATATAAATGGCTCACGGCTGTATTATACAGAAACCTCTGTCTCAATGGGATTTTCCCAGTTAATATAAAGGTAAATAAAAGTAAACTAGTCTTGCACAGTGCACCCACGCTACAGCATAATAGAGCAGAGTACACACACAGCTATAGTACTTTAGAGTACCGTCGAGTACTGTACAACACAAAGTACTTTGTTTACTTGGTTTATTCTGAACCACAAATGATGATAATGACGGATGTTGATGATGGTGGTGATGATGATGAGGATGATTCAATGTGATGAATGGCCAGCTGTGTGCTGTAAGCATGTTTGAAATGCTCCTTACTTCATACGTTCTGAAGATGTTTGAATAATTCAGCTCTCGATATGCAGATAACATGAACACAACTGTGGAAAGGGTAATTACAGAACATGAAGGAACATGATCGCTAACACATGTCCCCTCATTCACTTGAATTATTAAAATAAATGAAAAAACAGGATTAGGTAAATGATGCTACAATCACGAGATATCCAATAAGACGCCCGTTTAATAACGTTCAGTAAAAGTGGGATTTCGTTAAGTGGCAATAAACAGAGAATTGGTGTACGCTGCATCTGAGCGCTTTGTCACCTGGACTCTGCACAGCGAGGGGGGGGGGGGGGGGGGGGCGGTGATACTATTCCCCACAAAACCATCACACCCAGCGAGCACGGCCGTGGTGTGTGTGTGTGTGAGTGTGTGTGTGTGTGTGTGTGCGTGTGCGTGTGCGTGTGTGTGTGTGTGTATGTGTGTGTGTGTGTGTGTGTGTGTGTGGTGTGTGTGTGTGTGTGTGTGTGTGTGTGGTGTGTGTGTGCTTATCCGGTGGTTGGTGATGTCACTTCCAAACTGACCCCCCCACAGGGTCAGAGTTTGGGCAAAGGTTTGCGAGGTTCCTTTATTTTATTTTTATTTCAAGGCAACCAGCCACCATCCATCACCACTCCACCACCACCACCTACAACCACCACCATCCACCACCCACCACCACCACCACCACTCACCACCTACACACCTCACCACACCACCACCACCACCACACCCCACCACACCACCACCTACCACCACCACCACCACCACCACCACCACCACCACTCCACCACCACCTCCACCACCACCACCTACCACCACCACCACCACCACCACCCACCACTACCACCACCACCACCACACCACCACCACCAGCACCACCACCACCACCACCACCACCACCACCGCCGCCAGCCGAAATGCTCCTGGCAAAGTACACAAGAGAGACTTCTGGTAATTGATAATGTCTCTGAACAGCTTCCTTTGGCCCAGTCTCGCTGTAATGGGCCAGTGGGTGATTTCCTAAATTATGTATGTGTTAAGAAACGCTGTGGGGAGTGAGGGAGGCTTTTAAAACCTTATAAGACATGAGTGAGGACAGACAACGGCAGCTCTCTCTCTCTCCCTCCCTCTCTCTCCCTCTCCCTCCCTCTCTCTCTCTCTCTCTCTCCCTCTCCCTCTCTCTCGGCCTCACGTCAACGTTCTGCGTCTTTAAAAGAGAAGCTCCCCAGGTGTGGGGTGGGTCAGGACATAATGAAGTATTCATTATGGAGGACAGCGTGTCAGGTGGGGTCGCGTCCGTGGCCGCACGGGGTCACGGACGCGGGGTCACGGAGATTTGGGGTCTTTTTTCTCCCTTCACGGGCATATTTTAATGAAAGATCAAACACGACCACTGAATTAATTGTTGGATACGCGGAGGTAGAAAAATCCATTATATATACTTCTGTCTTTCCCCATCTGTGTGTCTGTCTGTCTATCTGCCCACGCCTCCTCTCTCTCCCTCTCTCTCTCTCTCTCTCTCTCTCTCTCTCTCTCTCTCTCTCTCTCTCTCTCTCTCTCTCTCTCTCTCTCTGTCTCTACCTCTCTCACTCTGTCTGTCTCGCTCTCTGTCTCTTTCTCTCTCTCTCACTCTGTCTCTCTCTCTCTCTCTCCCTCTCTCTCTCTCTCTCTCTCTCTCTCTCTCTCTCTCTCTCTCTCTCTCTCCCTCTCTCTCTCTCTCTCTCTCTCTCTCTCTCTCTCTCTCTCTCTCTCTCTCTCTCTCTCTCTCTCTCTCTCTCTCTCTCTCTCTCTCTCTCTGTGTCTCTATCTCTGTGTCTCTACTCTCTCTCCCTCTTTAAGTGGACTGTGCTGGGCTTGTGCTGGACTGCCTCTTCTGCAGGTTCTACGAGCTGCTGGTGATGCTGCCCGCGTCGTGCGCGCGGGCGGCGCACCGCTGTTGCCCCGCCTACAAGCACATCAGCGCGCGGGCCGGCGGCGGCGGCGGCGGCGGGGGGCCCGGCGAGGGCCAGAGCTCGGCGCTCGACTGCGACTGCGGCCTGCTCGACGCCTGCCAGGACACCGGAGATTGCCTGGAGCTGGCCATGGAGATGTCCGAGATGTGCTACCACTAGCCGCGTCGGAGGGGGCGGGTGGGGTGGAGGGTGGTGGGTTTGTGGGGAGTTGGGGGTGCGGGTGCTGCTGCTGCTGCTGCTGCTGCTGGCAGGGTAATTGTAAACCCCCCTTCGCTGGTCTGTGATTAACAGCAAGATTCAAGATTCAAGATTCAAGAACTCCGTCCAATTCTACATTTGAAGAGGTTCGGCGTCGGAGACGTGGCAGAGCTCTCCCGCGCCATTCACAGGCTGTACACAGGTGTCAATAAATAGCGTCATGTTAATTACTCATCGCCCACAGCTGCGTCAATCCCAGGCGTTTGTGCTGCTCCGCACCCCCCCCCCCCCTTGTCTTCACCTGTCGACGCTAAACCACGGCCCCCCCCCCCCCCCCCCCTTGGCATGTCAGACGAACTTTATTGGTCACATGCACATACAGGGTACGCGGTGACATGAGCACACGTTACTGGCGTGGTGCGGGAGAGAAGCAAGACTTGGGACTTTGTGTTGAAAAGAAAAAATAAACGGACTCCGAGGTGCCAACCGACTGGAGATGAGGGACTCAGATGAAGTGTGAATATATAGTAAATCATTCATGTCTCCATGTGTGGACGCGGCTGCAGGATGACGACTGGTAACTTGCATGCAAAAACAAAAAGAGCGGGAATGTGTCACATGTCAAACGTGGCGTAGCTCAGACGTAGGAGGGGTTGTGATGGCCGTCAGTGATGTGTTGACGTGCACGCACACGCACACACGCACGGACACACACACACACACACACACACACACACACACACACACACACACACACACACACACACACAGCACACACACACACACACACACACACACACACACACACACACACACACACACACAGAACACACACACACACACACACACACACATAGAAAACACACACACACACACACACACACACACACACACACACACACACACACACACACACACACACACACAAACACACACACACACACACAGACACACACACACACACACACACACAGACAGAACACACACACACACAACACACACACACACACACACACACACACACACACACACACACACACACACACACACACACACACACACACACACACACACACACACACACACACACACACACACACATACAGAAACACACACACACACACACACACACACACACACACACACAAACACACCCACACCACAGGCGTCGTGACGGACCAATGCCTCCAGGATTTGACATGATGTTTCTGTTGTTTTTCTCAAAGTGTAAAAAAAAAGAGAAAGAAAAATGTTCCAAGCCTGTCCGTCGCCTACGTTGAAAAGCCCCTCCCCCCTCCTCCCTCCTCCTCCCACCCCCCCACCCCCCCCCCCACCCTCAGTCAAGTGCCACTAGAAGACGCCCCCGCATACACACACACAGTACACACGCACACACACTCCCCTCCCACTCGACCCCAAAGTTCTCGAAGACAGTTCCCGTCGAGTGGGCGAACACCCAGTTTGGATCACTTCAGGCAGGAATGGGGCCCTTGTCACATCACATAATGGGGAAACAGACACCCGGGAACGCCTGCTATAGACGCCACCGCCACCACCGTCACCGCCGTCACCACCGTCACCGCCGTCACCACCGTCACCGCCGTAGAAGAAACAAACGGTGACACGTAGCGTTGCACCACCCGATCCACGGCAAGGTCAGTCTGTGAGCGAGGAGGCAACACTCACTCACTCAACCACGTACACTTCTCTCCACTTTTCAGTCAATATTTGTTTTCTGTCTGCTGTTGTGTACGACAATCAAAAGCCCATCGTTCCGTCGTTGGCCAATGGCGGTCTCCGATGGAGTCACGTGACTCGTTGGTTGGCTTAGTTACGCGGGAGGAGCACGGAGGTACGTGAACGAAGGTACTATACGATATTTCTGCATGAACCTCGCTGTGATTCATCGTGTGTTTTCTAAGTGTACCGTTCATTTGATTATGGGAGGAGAACTGATTGATATATATGTGGAGATCAATAATCAATATGATGACAGCCACTGTGACATGCCATTAAATGCCTAGAAAATCCACTTTGGAACCATTTTCTGCACAAATGTTTACAATATAGCCTATAGAGATAGTCATCATTTACTGGGATTGTATGACCTAATGCAATATAAATGAAAGAATGAAAAGTAATTTCTTAACATAAAAACATATTGGGGAGGAGGGAAAAAGGCTACGCCAAGAAATAAAAAGCTACCAAAGAAATACAGACACAAGAATTGATATTGATATTACATTTACTAATTTATGATCCAGCGATCGATCCGGTCGTCCGGCACGGCGGCCCAGGAATTGTATTTACAGCGGAATATAAAAACATAATGTGATCAAAGTATATTAAAAGCGGATACTAAATAATGTAAAAGACACTATACTATGCACTTGAGCTCATCGTCTTCCATTTAAAAATCCTGAAAAAGCTCGTGAGGAATAGCGTTAGAACCCCGGGCCGGGCCGGCGGTCGACCTGCGCGCGGTCCGGCCGGGGGGACGGGGGGGCTACAGACGGGGGGGCTACAGAGATACCTAAAGAGTCGGCTCTTTAAGCACGCTGTGCGAAATTGAATGTTTGGGGCTTCACCTACAGGGAACCAATTTTCTCGATTACTTAAAGCGGTGCAATTACAGAGCTGACTGGCCGGGCCAACTCGACTCCATAAAAACCCGCAGCACCGGGGTCCCTTTGTGGTTTTTTCCCAACATAAAGTGCGTCTGCATAAACAGATGCCAGTTTTAAACCCAAAACATCTGCACATCTTAAAATTCTGCTGGATCCCTTTCAAATTACCTGCTGGCTCTGGGAGCGGCCCGCTGGTGTGTGCTTCAGGAACCGCTTTGGATGCTTTATAATAACGTCCAAATGGTTTGTCCTTTTGTGGGCTTTTTTTACTGCACGGGGGGCCGGCGCTTTGAATGTCCCACCCTGGCCCCTCGATGGGGACACACACACACACACACACACACACACACACAGACAAGGTCAAGGTTTTCGTGTGTGTGTGTGTGTGTGTGTGTGTGGGCGGGGGGGGGGGTCTGGTCGATGCTGTACAATGGACCCGTACATCTGTGTCGCTTTAACGGCTGCAACATGCGGAGGGAAGTGTTATCGCGTTTGATTACATTACAACTCCCCCCGTTCAGAGTGTAAATGAAGCCTCCGATGCCAAGGCTTAGAGGGAGGGGGTGAGGGGGGGGGGGGGAGGAGGGGGGGAGAAGGGGAGATAAAAAAAACCCATATAATTAAAACAACACCACGGAGCCTGATAGCTCTATCTCCGCCGCGATTTGTGTGTTTCGCCACGCAGGCACGCAGGCACGCGAGGGCCCCGAATTAACAAAGTAATCCTACGATGCGCCGAATTGTGTCTTGTTTACACGCATCTCCGCTACACGCTAATAGGATACGAGCGTGTGTGTGTGTGTGTGTGTGTGTTAGCGCGCGGAGTTCGGGAGTTCCTGATCGCTTCATTAGCGCCGCTGAAGACGAAGCAGAAGCTGCAGCTCTTCGCCTTTTCCCTCCAGACGACGGCGAGTCGCAGAGTGGCTTCCCGAGGAAGCGGCAGCAGCAGCAGCGCCGGCGTTAAATATTAATGCCGTGTGTTTAGAGGGTTTTTATTTCAAACAGTGGGTTTGTCATCATCTTGTGTCTGTGCGCCGCCGAAGATGAAGTCCGTGTGGAAAAAAAGGAGAGTGGGGCGAGGGGGTGGGGGCGGGGGTGGGGGTGGGGGCGCGGACTCGATGCGCTTTATGTAGCGCCGAGCCTTTCAGAATAATTTAGGCCTGTTTTCCTAATGGTGTTTCTGTGTTAATATTGCTCCGCCGTTTTCACCGTGATTTCCGTAAGCGGATGGAACATTTTAAGTGGATAAGAGTGCCGTGCCGCGCGGCGGGCGTCTAGTGCCGTCCGCGGCTGTCACGCGTTAAAGTAGCCCCCCGGTGTACGAGGGCTGGATGTGTGTTGTTTTATTCTGGAGGCACGTACTGTATGTTCAGGGCCAGACCTCAGCACACTACGGTGGCCTGGGCGAGCCCCCCCCCCCCGCTGTTTTTTGTGCACATTTGGTGTATTTGGACGAGGGGTGGGAACCGGCACTTTCATGTTCCGTTCCAATCCAGGATAAACACACACACAGGCCGTACAGCTCGGTACCGAACACCGAAACGTTTGCTGCTTTTGCTCAAATTTCATTACACAATAAAAATGACTCAATTACTGTATAGTTGTACTTTATATGTTTTGTTCCAAATAGCCTGATGAAAGTTTCGACTGAATGGCAATAACATTTATTTAACTTTCTTTCTTTTTTTCCTTTTTTTCCGGGCACATTTTTGGCGCCCCCCCCCCCCCCCCCCCCCCCCCCCTTGGAATGGGGCCCTTGGCAGCCACTTGCGTCACCTAGGAAACGCCGCTCCTGCTCGGCCGTGATCAATAAAAATAACATCTAACATACAACATGTATTGTGAATGTAGCCTTCATTTAATAATTGGGTGGAGATAAACGCACGGCAGGCAAAGCAAAATCCACATTCATGTATAACTTTGGGATTTTTCAACCTGGAACCTATTCTGCCATCTTTTTTACCAACAGACCAGATGAGGATCCAT
>PIJE02000512.1:266128-278628 GCA_002895965.2 Coryphaenoides rupestris | reverse complement strand
TTTCAGCCACGAGGAGTTTTTTAATGGCCTGCAGATGAATCATACCGGGCTGGGCGGTGCGGTGGGGTGCGAGACGAACGAGGGTCTCCGCTCTCCTCCTCCTCATCCTCCTCCTCCTCCTCCTCCTCCTCATCCTCCTCCTAGTCGTACAATTGACAACAAAAGAGCGAGAGCGGAGATTGTGCCATCCGCCGAAAAGCTCGCTGCAAGAGGTCTCGCGTCCCAAAAAAAAAAATCAAAACACAATACAGCCAATAACATTGTTGTGTCCTTTTGTGTGTGTGTGTGTGTGTGTGTGTGTGTGTGTGTGTGTGTGTGTGTGTGTGTGTGTGTGTGTTAGGTTAAACTGGTGTTGCTTTGCTCGCTATGAGGGGGGCCGTCACCGCGACACACTCAATAAAAACACACTTCTAGTGCTAGCGGCGGATGTGAGAAGATAACGAACAATGAATTACCCGCACGGCTGGGGCGTCACACACACACACACACACACACACACACACACACACACACACACACACACACACACACACTGTAACAGTCCTCTCTCTCTCTCTCTCTCTCTCTCTCTCTCTCTTTACTGCAACAACAGCTATTTTCATCTTCATGATTGTATTAATTATGGCACAATCTGCGTCCCCGTCCCCCGGCCACCCGATCCCGTTTTCCCAGTAGAAAACAAAGCTTCAACAAAGGGATGGCGACGTTACACGCGCTGCCGTGACACTTCATTAATCAACAGGAAGACGTCGGGATGCGGTCGTCGGGATGCGGTCGTCATGCCCGGCGATGCTGAGCTTGCCCGGCGATACTGAGGACCGCAGCCTAGTCTCTGCTGCTGCTGCTGCTGCTGCTGCAGTCTGATCAATTGTGCTCAATTCCCCTTTAATGATGTCCATTCAGAACTAGGTTAGGTCCTAATGAAGACTCACCCAGAGTGTGTTCTTGTTAAAGTAATCATTAAAAGGGGACACTTGTTGGATGCGACCATATATATACTCGAGGCTCAGAAGCCTAGAGGGTCCAGTGATGGAGAGACACTAAATGACTGCTTCTCTATTGAATTATCACCGCTCACCCCCCACCCTCCTCCTCCCCTCCTCCTCCTCCTCTCTTTTCTCCCTTCTTCGTCTTCTTTCTCTCTTTTTCTTTTTAAAGAGATCTGCAGCTTTTCTAAACAGGCCCTCGGGTGCCCACTAGGCAGCCATAATGGAAAGTGCACACATTTTTTCATCTGCCAGTTGAGCCAAAGTTAAGAGTTTTGTGTGTGTGTGTGTGTGTGTGTGTGTGTGTGTGTGTGTGTGTACATATATGTATGGTGTGTGTGTGTGTGTGTGTGTGTGTCGGCGAGAGAAAGGAGAAATTTCTCTTAAGACTCTTCCTTAGCCCTTCTATTTATTAGGGTAATGAATCTGAGGCTGGGCGCCAGATGCAGTGAGCAGCTTCTCAGGCTAATTCTCTACAACATTTCCTCTTGTGCCGGCGGGTGGGTGGGTGGGGGGGGGTGGGGGGGGTTCTTATATGAAGGCAGGCGCTCACAATACCATCAATATGCCCAAGACGACAATTGGACGTCTCATAGATATTAATGGAAGTGCAAATTAAATCAAAGTTGGAGTGCAGCTAACAGGGTTATGATCAATGCCTTCTGCACAGTCAGATTTAATATGGGGTGTGTAATTTGAGTATCCAAACAAAATGTGCATCTTAATGGGAGGAGATGGAAGTAATCCCGGGTGGGGGGGGGGGGTGGCGGGGAAATCATGCATTAGCCGCATTGTAATTAGAAAGCTCGGATTGCTGAATGTTTCCCCACAAACGCGCGCACACACACACACACACACACACACACACACACACACACACACACACACACACACACACACACACACACACACAGTGGCTGTGGGACACTCAGATTGGCTTGAAGACATCTCGAGGTGTGATGGAACCACATGATAGCATCGGTGTATCTCCATTCTCTCTCTCTCTCTCTCTCTCTCTCTCTCTCTCTCTCTCTCTCTCTCATATATAACATACAGTGTCTTTCTTTTCTATGGAGAGGGAGAGAGAAAGGACAGTGCTTGAGTTCGGTGTGATTGGCCTGTCAATCTCCATTCATTCATATATGAATCATAACCGTTCGTAAACTAAGTACATGAAACCTTCAAGTTTTATGAGCGCATATGGAATCGACAGGCAGCGTGTTCTTTTGTTTGGTGAATTTAAACTTTGGGCTTTTTCTCCAACGCTTCATGTGTTTGAAACACGTCTTCACTGTGTTTCTATTTGCTTGATGATGCAAACATTTCAAACGCATTCGCCTGACGTGGGAAGTATATCCGTCACAGAAATGAAAAATGTTGGAGTTTGATGTAAAAACTGTTCAAAATGTTGTTCAAAATGTTTTTCATTTAAATCTAGTCAATCTGAAAACATTTAAAGACCACTGTCATTCTGTGTGAGGCAAGATAAACTATACCATTAATAATAACATAACAGCAAAGTAGAAAATCACTTATGTATTTTTACACGGGCATTTATCATTGCATGATTTACACATAATATTTCAAATAGTCGTCGAAGGAGCAACGCGAGCACAGCGCTAAACATGATCGTTTGTTCAAAAGTGACATTTCCTCTCGTTTTCTTCCCTCCATCCCTTCCATTCTTCCGGCGATAGCATCAATTTATCGCGGGTAGCATTTCACCGCCGTGCGTCTGAGGGAATATACGACGGGACGCCGTAATCCATCAATAAAACCGTATTGATATTGTCAAATGTTAATGTCACCCATAAACCCCGGGGTCCCGTCACCCAGACGACGGGGGGGACGCGCGGCACCATATTGCCGTCGTGGTTACTTGTTGTTGCATCGACCTACAGTCAGTCTAGAACCACGCGGGGACCCGGACATTAATCAACGTTGATCCGGAGTGCAAGGACACGAGTGCTTTTTGGTTTCCCACCCGAAAGAACTGTTTGGCACAACAGCGGCGTGTATGTATGTATGTATGTATGTACACCGGGCCACAGTGCTGAGTGCAATTGCAGCACACGGGGAGGGGGGGGGGGGGGGGGGGTCATAAATAATGGATCCAAGATCACTTATACCTTACAAAGCAAGCTTTATGGTTGAAAGAGAGGGAGGGGGTGCGATTTACAGCTCACAACGTAGAACATAGATTACCTCCTGGTGGTGGTGGTCGCAATGTTGAGGGAAGACGTTTGAGGTGTGTGAGGGGTGACTGGTCGTTGTGCAGGCAAAAGCCACGTGAGTGTAGATAATTAGATTGTTTAAATTGCCCCGAAGTAACGTTGGCAGAATCACGATCACAACAGAATTAGACAGACAAACAGAGTCACCACTATGGGCTATGTGTTTAGTGTAAACATAGATACTTCACATGCATAGCCTTGCATAACCTTTTGTTGGAAGCACTTTACTTTAGCACTATGGTGGCGATGTGGACTCCTATGATTGCCTCTTTAAATGTTTCTGCCGTTTGGCACCACGGGGCTTCAAGGAACGTGACGTCAATGTGTTTTTCATAGACTTTAGCAAAACTTTGGATCTTGCACACGTCCATGTAATGGGGGGAGAATTATCCTATCAAATGTCTGGACTGCACAGTTCCTCGTTTTCTGTGGAATGCCTGTAAAAAATCTATATTTTTCTGCAGTAATATTTTAAAGTACAAGCTTTTTCTTTGTCCCGGTCGGCCTCCTGCGGGTCTCTGGCCACTTATTGAGCACCTTGACCTTGCTTGGTTGTTGTTAAAATATTTAAATAGCAGTATTACATCTGGCCTGGCAAGTGGGCGTGGCCACAGTCGGCCTAAACCATTATTTGATTAAGTTGGGGGTCAAATGCGGTTGGTAGTTTCTTTCCCTTTAAAACGAATTTAATGAATCATTTTAATTTCCAAAGATATATTATAAATATTGGAGCCTAACAAAAAATGTATTTACTACCCAATTGACGGCCCTGCTGTACACGATATATATATATATATATATACACATATATATATACACTACTAAAGCTAATAAATCGTAAAAACTAAAGTTTCGCTGTGTCTACTTACTACGATAACCCAGACGAGGTCACAGAGGCTCGAAAATATAAAAGTGAACGTTGTGTCGTTAATGCATCTTCACTGTGTTTATCCTAAGTAATCGTTTGGCCGGGTTTGCACAAAAGTACAGTATATAGGAATTATATCAAGCAGGCCGTGGATGTACTTCAACACGATCAGATAGGCCGGCGCCACGTGTGCAACCTTACCGTTCATACCGTTGACTTGTTGGCGTGCAGAGGCAGCAGATGGACATCATTACATTTTCCATAAAGGCCTTTTTTTATTATTAGAAATGTAACTGTCCACTATCAAACCACATTTAATTGAAAGTACATTTGTATTTATTCATTACATTTTACTGACCATTTCTCATGTCCAGCTGTTTGCATTCCAGAATTGGAGAACTGTCCCTTTTTTTTTTTAATCTCCCTAGATATACATGCAACATTGGCTAGTGTTAGTGCCTTCAAATAATGGCAAATAATGTTCTTGATAACCTCCAGTTGGAACTCAGTGTCCTTAGAGGAGCTGCCTGACTTTAGACTGCCCCTTAGTGGTCATACCTGGAATGACAAGCGCAGCACAGCACAGTGCAGGTTGTTTCTAAATAAAACGCATTGCATTCTGGTCAAGTTTTGAAAATTGTGGCTGTGGAAAATTCTTCATTAATTCTCATATGTAAAAAGAAAAAGAAAAGAAAAGGTGCATATTTCCTGTCCCTGCTACAGTGGAGGATAAACAGCCCGAGATGAGAGGCGATCACATCTCTCTCCATATCTTAATAGGATCCTCTCACTGGGCCATTCCCATTAATGACCAATCCGCCAATTATGCAAATCAGACGGCAGTCACTAATAGTGAGAATCTGAAGTTGCTCACATAAACACCAACACTGTCTCATTGTGTAGAGAGCGGGCTAATTGGCCAATCCGTTTGGTGTAATTGCAGGGACCGGGGTCACGTCCTTGCCTAACCTATCTTTTAAGTATTGTTTTTCTAGCAGGAAAACAGTATGGCAGGCAATTAAGACGGGGCTCCTAAGGGCCACTTGAGAGAACCAATTGCAAGGCTTTGGGGGAAAGAAAGGGACGGGAAAAAAAAGTTTGCAGTTACGATGAGGATGAATTGGACTCTGCAGAGATGTATGTTTACAACCAGAATAGACCGGAGGGACTCGAGGATAAAAATATATGTGAGGACATTTTACACAAGGAACCCTACAGGAAATGTCCTGCAGTTTATGTATGTATTGGACCACATACTGTACAGTGTATATACTCATGCACACGGCACAGGAGCAAAGGAATGACATCTCGTTTAATTTTCAATACCGTTCTACAATACACATAGCCTGCTGTTTCCAGCGGAGCGTAGGTTGGCCATCATCGACTTGTTTCCGGAAGAATTCACGACCGTACAAAGTGTGTAAACAATACACAGACGCAAATTGGACCTTTACGCATCTTGGACCCATTTCACAGAAGTTTAACGTTCAATATTCGGTAAAAAGATATCTCCATTTGTGCCGTATGTTACTTTTAAGAACCCTGAAGATAACTTGTAGCTGGGGGGGGGGGGGGTCATAAATAATGGATCCAAGATCACTTATACCTTACAAAGCAAGCTTTATGGTTGAAAGAGAGGGAGGGGGTGCGATTTACAGCTCACAACGTAGAACATAGATTACCTCCTGGTGGTGGTGGTCGCAATGTTGAGGGAAGACTGAGGTGTGTGAGGGGTGACTGGTCGTTGTGCAGGCAAAAGCCACGTGAGTGTAGATCATTAGATTGTTTAAATTGCCCCGAAGTAACGTTGGCAGAATCACGATCAGAACAGAATTAGACAGACAAACAGAGTCACCACTATGGGCTATGTGTTTAGTATTAACATAGATACTTCACATGCATAGCCTTGCATAACCTTTTGTTGGAAACACTTTAAGTTAGCAGTATGGTGGCGATGTGGACTCCTATGATTGCCTCTTTAAATGTTTCTGCCGTTTGGCACCACGGGGCTTCAAGGAACGTGACGTCAATGTGTTTTTCATAGACTTTAGCAAAACTTTGGATCTTGCACACGTCCATGTAATGGGGGGAGAATTATCCTATCAAATGTCTGGACTGCACAGTTCCTCGTTTTCTGTGGAATGCCTGTAAAAAATCTATATTTTTCTGCAGTAATATTTTAAAGTACAAGCTTTTTCTTTGTCCCGGTCGGCCTCCTGCGGGTCTCTGGCCACTTATTGAGCACCTTGACCTTGCTTGGTTGTTGTTAAAATATTTAAATAGCAGTATTACATCTGGCCTGGCAAGTGGGCGTGGCCACAGTCGGCCTAAACCATTATTTGATTAAGTTTGGGGTCAAATGCGGTTGGTAGTTTCTTTCCCTTTAAAACGAATTTAATGAATCATTTTAATTTCCAAAGATATATTATAAATATTGGAGCCTAACAAAAAATGTATTTACTACCCAATTGACGGCCCTGCTGTATACGATATATATATATATATATATATATATACACATATATATATACACTACTAAAGCTAATAAATCGTAAAAACTAAAGTTTCGCTGTGTCTACTTACTACGATAACCCAGACGAGGTCACAGAGGCTCGAAAATATAAAAGTGAACGTTGTGTCGTTAATGCATCTTCACTGTGTTTATCCTAAGTAATCGTTTGGCCGGGTTTGCACAAAAGTACAGTATATAGGAATTATATCAAGCAGGCCGTGGATGTACTTCAACACGATCAGATAGGCCGGCGCCACGTGTGCAACCTTACCGTTCATACCGTTGACTTGTTGGCGTGCAGAGGCAGCAGATGGACATCATTACATTTTCCATAAAGGCCTTTTTTTTTATTAGAAATGTAACTGTCCACTATCAAACCACATTTAATTGAAAGTACATTTGTATTTATTCATTACATTTTACTGACCATTTCTCATGTCCAGCTGTTTGCATTCCAGAATTGGAGAACTGTCCTTTTTTTTTTTAATCTCCCTAGATATACATGCAACATTGGCCAGTGTTAGTGCCTTCAAATAATGCAAATAATGTTCTTGATAACCTCCAGTTGGAACTTAGTGTCCTCAGAGGAGCTGCCTGACTTTAGACTGCCCCTTAGTGGTCATGCCTGGAATGACAAGCGCAGCGCAGCACAGTGCAGGTTGTTTCTAAATAAAAACGCATTGCATTCTGGTCAAGTTTTGAAAATTGTGGCTGTGGAAAATTCTTCATTAATTCTCATATGCAAAAAAAAAAAAGAAAAGAAAAGGTGCATATTTCCTGTCCCTGCTACAGTGGAGGATAAACAGCCCGAGATGAGAGGCGATCACATCTCTCTCCATATCTTAATAGGATCCTCTCACTGGGCCATTCCCATTAATGACCAATCCGCCAATTATGCAAATCAGACGGCAGTCACTAATAGTGAGAATCTGAAGTTGCTCACATAAACACCAACACTGTCTCATTGTGTAGAGAGCGGGCTAATTGGCCAATCCGTTTGGTGTAATTGCAGGGACCGGGGTCACGTCCTTGCCTAACCTATCTTTTAAGTATTGTTTTTCTAGCAGGAAAACAGTATGGCAGGCAATTAAGACGGGGCTCCTAAGGGCCACTTGAGTGAACCAATTGCAAGGCTTTGGGGGAAAGAAAGGGACGGGAAAAAAAAGTTTGCAGTTACGATGAGGATGAAATTGGACTCTGCAGAGATGCATGTTTACAACCAGAACAGACCAGAGGGACTCGAGGATAACAATATATGTGAGGACATTTTACACAAGGAACCCTACAGGAAATGTCCTGTAGTTTATGTATGTATTGGACCACATACTGTACAGTATATATACTCATGCACACGGCACAGGAGCAAAGGAATGACATCTCGTTTAATTTTCAATACCGTTCTACAATACACATAGCCTGCTGTTTCCAGCGGAGCGTAGGTTGGCCATTATCGACTTGTTTCCGGAAGAATTCACGACCGTACAAAGTGTGTAAACAATACACAGACGCAAATTGGACCTTTACGCATCTTGGACCCATTTCACTGCAGTTTAACGTTCAATATTCGGTAAAAAGATATCTCAATTTGTGCCGTATGTTACTTTTAAGAACCCTGAAGATAACTTGTAGCTGGGGGGGGGGGGGGAAACCAATAATAACATTTGGGTGTCAGTGACGGGAATAATTTACAGCTCAGATCTACAGCTCAACTGACGAAAAAAGACAATCATTCATAGTTTCTAACAAGTTTGATCGTCCCGTCCCGAGGAAATACTTCAACCTTCCGTTCAAAACTCTAAAATGAAGATTATGCGGCCGAATGCCGACTCCCCAGGAGTGCAACCCAAGTTTCTCTTCTCTTTATTTCTTATTTTTCCCTCAACGCATCTCTCTCTCCCTCCCTCTCGCTTTGCCTCTCTCTCCCTCCCTCTCGCTTTGCCTCTCTCTCTCCCTCCCTCTCGCTTTGCCTCTCTCTCCCTCCACCGCAGACTTTGCCTCTCTCTCTCCCTCCACCGCAGACTTTGCCTCTCTCTCTCCCTCCACCGCAGACTTTGCCCACCCTCTATGACTAAGTTATGCCCTGTCATGTAGTCGGACGCGTCACCTGCCAAGTCGACCAGTGCGGCTTGAAGGTCTGTCACTTGCGCCGGCCTTGGAGCGGGCGACGTGTGACAGCCAGTCTGAGGCACCGGGGGCCTCACGACTCTCTGAGTGGATGAGAGGAGTGTCAACAATACCCCCCGAAAAAAGAGAGAGACGACGACGAGGGGAGAAGGATAGGCGAGAGAGAGAGAGAGGGACAGAGAGAGAGAGGGACAGAGAGACACAGAGAGAGAGAGAGAGAGAGAGAGAGAGAGAGAAAAACAACACAATGAAATCAGAAGGCATCACACTTCAGAAGTGACAGCGATGTCTGGGAGCCACCGGTTTGGTGACAAAAATAAACCCAATTATCGTCTGAAAGGAGAGGCCATGGTGAGGCATCTGATGATGTTTGGTGTGTGTGTGTGTGTGTGTGTGTGTGTGTGTGTGTGTGTGTGGTGGTGTGTGTGTGTGTGTGTGTGTGTGTTGTGTGTGTGTGTGTGTGTGTGGTGGTGTGTGTGTGTGTGGTGGGGGGGGGGTTGTTGTGTGTTTTTTGTGCCTTTGGTGGCAACTCCTATGATTGGCATGTCTCAGGATGAGCCAAATGAGAATGAGCCGTCATGTAAAATGAATTTGGGCTCGGAGCCCACGCAGTTAGACACTTAATTAAATTTCCGGGGAATTGCTTGCGGCGAGTGGTGTTTCTGAACTTCACTTGACAAGCGAGTCGCTCCGAAGTCGCTGCGCGTGTGTCGTGATGTGTTTCATGTTCGTGTGTGTGTGTGTGTGTGTTCATGTTCATGTGTGGTTGTGTGTGTGTTCAGTGTTCGTGTGTGTGTGTGTGGTTCATGTTCGTGTGTGGTGTGTGTCATGTGCGTCGTGTGTGGTGTTTTGTGTGTGTCATGTGTGTGTTCATGTGCGTGTGTGTGTTCGTTTGTGGTGGCTAGTGTGTGTGTTCATCGTGGTCTGTGGTGTTGTGTGCTGTGTTGTGTGTCGTGGTGTGGTCGTGTGTGTGTGTTTGTGTGTGTGTGTTCATGTTCGTGGTGTGTGTGTTCATGTTCGTGTGTGTGTGTGTGTGTTTGGACTCCCTGAGTGGTATTAGGAAGAAAACAGGTGTGATTGTTTTTGTGTTGGCTAATTCACGCGGGCTCTCTTCAGATATAGCTCTCGGCGCTTTCATACGCGCTGAGCTTTTGATGCCGCGCGTGACAACAGTCATGTGACCCTCCCATGTGACTCGCCGTTAGTTCAACCGGCGCTTAGCTCGATCACAGTCCTGCCGTTTAAACGAACACGTCAACATGGCCTTCTTCTTCTCCCTGGAACGAGGGGTGGCCTGCGAGTCCGGTCCGAATCATCCTTTTAACGCTAAACATGTCCGTCCCCCCGCACCTTGATACGGGGATTCCAAACATTTGGCTGAATTAGCCGTCGCGTTCACATGTGGCGCCCTGGTTAACATATTCCACCTCAATTATATTTCTCTTCAGCCCCGTCGCCCGTTATCTGGACGCCTTCCCTGCCGATCAGAGCCGCTGCTGTTTTTTCCCCTCGGCCAATTTTCCAGATAATGCGGCTTATCGCCGCGGCGGCTAAAGTCGCCAGGCGGAAACCAGCCAGCCAGCCAGCAGTCGTCAAGCCGGCGGGCCGCTAATTGTGTCCCCTTCTTTTTTTATGCATATTTACCGACTGTCACTTGCAAGGAATCAGCTGCTGCCCATTGAGACAGCGGCACTAGAAAGGGACGGGGGTGTGTGTGTGTGTGTGTGGGGGTGACGGAGTGTGTGTGTGTGTGTGTGTGGGGGGGGGGGGGAGGGGAGGGCAACAGAGAGAGAGACAATTGCTTCTTTGCAAATTAGAATTAGCAAACAAGCTGGCGATAAATAATGCTGAGCGCGGCGTGCCGTGCGAGCGAGCGCTTTGTTCTGGGTCGGCGGCGGCGAGGCCCGACGCAGCCTGGAGGTGCTGCTGCTTGGAGGGGCTCAGGGATGGCGGGGGGGGGGGCGGTTAGAAGATGCTCCACTTAACACACACACACGCACACACACACACACACGCACGCACGCATACACTAGACACACACAATAGACACACACGAGACACACACATTTTGGCATGCAGACACACACACATACACACTAGACACACACACACACACAATAGACACACGCTAGACACAAGCACACACACATTCAGATATGCACAGTCACACAAACAAACACACACACTGGACAGACACAATAGACACACACACATTTAGGCATGCAGACACACACACACTAGATACACAGTAGACACACACTAGACACACACACACATGTACACAATCACACACATCCAGGCAGCAAGCACACATACACACACACACACACACACACACACACACACACACACTCATACACAAGGTGCCCGTCTCCCCCCCGCCCCGCTCAGCAGCTTCTCAGACAGACAGACACAAACACAACACGGCGCCATTGTTGTAGCAACACTCGGAGAGAGGATGCTAATTAGATTTTCTAATTGAATCGAACAATTAGAGCAAGTGTTTGCTTGATTCATCCCTCAAGACGTCATCTAATTAAGCACTGATGCATTGTTTGAGGGCTTAAACGAGCGCATCACTCTCCACACAACAGCCCCCCCCCCCCCCGGCCATTTATTTATGTATTTTTTTGACACAACACTCAAAAGCAAATACAATAATCACCATCTCACCACCGATCACCACAGCTCCTTCTGTAGCACACACACTGCAATGGTGGACCTTGGCAGTGGTGGTGGTGGTGGTGGTGGTGGTCGTTTATTTTCAGGTTAAACAAGAAGAGAAGAGAGACAACTGTGAGGCTGGACAGACAGCAGGGGGCAGAATACTCTCGTGGTGGTTAGGGGGTCGTCTGCACTGCTTTCTACCTGTAGGCCTCCTTGAACAAGACGCCCCCCCCACCCTAACCCTAACCCTAACCCTAACCCTCCACGTGGGCCTTAGCTTCTCCTTAAAGGAGACTACCCACTGGACTGGGTCGCTGTAACAGGTCGGCTGATCTATGCACCGTACATCTGGGTGGAGGACACTCCCACTTGTGATGTGTCAAGTGGGGGGGAGGGGCCATTCCAACCCGGTTTTTGAAACCGCTTGGAATGGCTAATCACGCTCGCACCTGGTGGTACAATAGGAGCGCTTTTAATGACATGGATCTGGAATAAGTCTCTTTGGATGAAAGTGTGTTCCAAATAAATAGCAGATAAATGCACCATCCATCCATCCATCCATCCATCCATCCATCCATCCATCCAGCGTCTCCGTCAGCCCCTCCACCCCTGCCTCGGAGGCGTTGTCGGACGGACAGCTGCTTCTGGGGGTGGGGGTGCTGCTGACTGCGTGGGGAGATGGAGGACAAAACAAAAGCACACAGAATATGAGGAACTGTGGCATTAGAGAGAGGATTAGGAGTAACTCACTGACTAACTCACTAACTAACTGACCAGGTGAGGGCGCTTGACTCCCAGCCGAATAACCTCTCGGTTGAAGAGTCCAACCTCTGCCTGCTCATTAATGATAATAGATGCATTGGATGAATAGTTGGACAATAGAGTCGGCTAAATGTACTAAAACACGTGCTTTGTAATTCGACTCCAGACAATCAGTCAGAGCATCAACAATACACAACAAAAAACGAAAGGAAACAACAAAAGAAAAGCAGCCACTAAACAATAAGTTCCATAAGTGAGAGAGAGAGACCCCCATTAGGAAATGTGTTGTGAATATTGTTGGCTCCGATCGGGTGTGGGGGGGGGAGGGGCCCGAGGAGCGTGTGGTG
>PIJE02000512.1:233628-261128 GCA_002895965.2 Coryphaenoides rupestris | reverse complement strand
TGGGTATCAAACCCAGATCCCTTTTGGCTGAGAGTCATTCACCCTCACTAACCCAGTCACTAGAAGACCACCCTGGATAATGATAGTTTGGTGCGATAAGATTTAGTAGCCTATGATCGATATATATTGTGATCCAACCACATATTATGATAAAGTTTAAATATCTAAGTCAAAGTCAAAGTGTTTTATTGTCACGTGTACATCATAACACAGGGCCAGTCTGAACACTGACATTCTTGTGATATATAAGAGACCAGATTGAGCGTTCAGCTTTTACAATATTTACTGTAATGATAAGATGAAAAATATACAGACATGATTATTTTAACTCTAAAAATAGATATTTGTAGTATTTAGTTGTTTGGATCCTGACCACAAATCAAAACGTGGATCTGGATCAATGTACTGTCACACCGCTAGTGGAACGGTGATAGTTAAGAGATGAATTCCTGATGTAACTGATGAAGTGTGTGTTCATTCAGTCGCCAGACGGTTTCCTCCCCAGGCGAGTGGATATTCAGATACAGGTCATCTCAGAGGAGGACTAGGAGTCAGGGCACCTTAGCACCTTAGAACGCCTACAGCCCCACTGCGAACACTGGGGACGGAACCCAGTCTGCCACCCGAACCGATGGACTACTTGGTCGCAGTCCCACTGTGTAAAACACCTGAGCGTCCCCCACTCCCCCTGACGGTGATGGTCTGGTTGAAGGTCTGGTTGAAGGTCTGTGTGTGTGGATGCCAGCAGGGTGGCAGGGACAACGTGGACCAGTGCCCACTTGGAGATCACCCCCTTGACCCACCTCTGGATGTCTCAGGGCTGGCTGCTGGTGTCAGCTGCAGTCCTGTGAATTAAAGTTGATGTGAATAGTATTTATTCAGTTATTATTACAATAACAATTAGTATTATGATTATAATGATTATGTTTATGATTAGTATGATTATTGTGACTGTTGTGACCATTATGATTATTATTAGTTTGATATAATTAGATTGATATGCTTATGATTAGTCTTATGATTGTTATTGTTGTTGTTATTATTAAATCATTAATTAGCACTATAAAATGTGCTTTATAATGCATCTTTATGATAACACGCAATTCTGTACCGCATATGAATTACTGTTACATTAAAAAAATAAAGCTAAAACTAAATCTGTATTTGCCAGACAGAAATTCTGCCGCATTTAGGCCTTTAGTATGGCGCCACCTTCTGGCCAAGGAGGAGAACAGCAGCGCACTGGTCTGGTCCATCACCACAGTATTAGGAGACAGACATTCAAATTAGACTTCATAGACTATATAGTTTAGCTGTTGGACTTTAAACCTGCCAGTAGGCCGACACGTGGAGGCTTACAGCTGTTGGCAATTTCATCAGTGAGTTTTTGTTTTGTCCCATATTATGTGTGTGTGTGTGTGTGTGTGTGTGTGTGTGTGTGTGTGTGTGTGTGTGTGTGTGTGTGTGTGTGTGTGTGTGATCCCATATTTCACCAGTAGGTGGCCCTCAAGGCTGCACCAGGAGTACACCTGTTCTCATTGAATATATTTGGGAGCAATTTAACCATCTTGACAAAGCAAGGGCTTGTTTGTCTTCTCTGTGGCATAAATGAAAGTGTGTGTGTGTGTGTGTGTGTGTGCGGTGTGTGCGTGTTTTTGTGCAGAGTGTGTGTGTGTGTGTGTGTATGTATGTCAAGGAATTTTAAATAAATAGGAAGTTCAAGACATTTCGACATACTACAGTACATTCACACAGATACCCATGATGGGGAAGTAAACACCCTTCAAGCTCTCGCTTGTTCGAGCTGCAGAGGCATGGTGTGGTACTGCAGCGCCTGGCGTATGAGGAAACTCCGCCCCCAACCGGGGCCTCTCATTGGCCCAGGTGTGGCCAATTAAGACCCAATTAAGACCCACTCAAGCCGTAGTTAAAAGCCACCGAGAACAATGGCCTGGCAGACTGGTTTGGGTGAGAGGATGGTGGAGACAGGACAGTCCATTGGGTCAGTCGAAGGGTAAGCGGCTGCCGTCCACCCTGTTGGAAGAAATTTACTTTATTTGTGACTTTTTTGGAAGTGGGGATTCATTGGCTTGTCGGTGGATCCATGGAAGAAGAGTTTGGTTGTGTCTTGTTCACCTCCCCTTGCCTCACATGATGTTGGAATAAATACTGGAATTTCTTACGCCACAACCCTGGTCTCTGTCTGCTCATTCCAGGGAAGAGGTTGGATCACTGGCACAGTGGTGCCAAGAGAACAACCTCGCCCTCAACGTCAAGAAGACCAAGGAGCTGATCGTGGACTACAGGAAGCGGAGAGGAGAGCACGCCCCCATCTCCATCGACGGAGCTGCAGTGGAGAGGGTCAGCAGCTTCAAGTTCCTCGGCGTGCACATCTCCGAGGACCTCACATGGACCACGCACACCACACACGTGGTGAAAAAGGCCCAACAACGCCTGTATTTCCTCAGGCGACTGAGGAAATTCAACATGTGCCCCCGCATCCTCAGAACATTCTACTCCTGTACCATCGAGAGTGTTCTCACAGGATGCATCACCGTCTGGTACGGGAACTGCACCGCACTGGAGCGTAGAACACTACAGAGGGTGGTGCGGACGGCCCCAGTACATCGTTGGAGGTGAGCTTCCCTCCCTCCTGGATATATACACCAGGCGGTGCGTGGCCAAGGCCAAACGGATTATTAAAGACAATAACCACCCCAGCCACGAACTGTACACACTTCTACCGTCAGGCAGGCGATACCGCAGTATCAAGTGAGGAGCAGACTCAGAGACAGCTTCCACAGTCAGGCCATCACCCAACAAAAACAAGGCTTTTGTTTTATGTGAGCCTGTTATCACTTACAAAAACAGCACCAGCAAAAAGAAATGAACAATATGTGCAATTGTTGTGCAAATGTCTCTAAAGTGCTTTTCACTTTGAAACCATATGCCTCAAGCATGGCTACACCTGATACCAGTTTCCGGGGTTTTGCTGTGGAATGATCTACTGGTGCAGTGTCTCTAACGCCAAGAGTGGAGGAGGCTGAGGAGGAGGCTGTAGCAGGTTTAGTGGCTCTAACTCCAGAGGCTGAGGAGGCTTGTTACCTTTTTAACCCTAACTGAGGACAGAACCTTTACTGCTTCCCTCAGTTTCCTTTTCTTCTGTTTGCTGATTTTCTCCTTTAAATGATTTTTATACCTCTCAAAAGAAGAGACACTTTCTCCTCATTGCAGGACTTTCCCATTACTGCCGTATTGAATGTGTTTGTGGCATACCACGCACAGACACACGCCTGGAAGTTTCATTGAGCCAAGCCCATCTTCATGTATTTTTGACCGATTTCTCCATCTGCGATACGTCGGAGCCTTCCTCGAGCAATAGCGCCTCCATACTGGGATGCTAATTTAACGTTAACATAGTGTTTAGGCGACCTGAAGAACCACACAGCCACCCTAGTAAAGTGTACAAATTCAGAGACAGCTTCCACAGTCAGGCCATCAGGCTGCTGAACAAGTGCTAGTGCTAAGTGTTACTGCTAGTGCTACTGCTAGTGCTAGCTCTGGTGTGCTACTGCTTAGTGCTAGTCCTGGTGTTAAGTGCTCGTGTTGGTAGTAGTGCTAAGTGTTGGTGCCGGTGCTTGTGCTACTGCTAGTGTTACTGCTAGTGCTAGTCTGGGTGCTAATTGCTGGTGCTAGTGTTGTTCTGGTGTGACTGTCTGAGGAAGTATTCTGACGTTCTGTGAATGTCAAAATATAACAATGTATATTTTATTACATTGATTTATATTTGTATTGCTCCTGTAATATTTTTTGTATATTTTATTTTGTACAGTTTTCTTTTGTTTTGTAACTTGTTAATATAGTATTCTATTTGTATTCTTTTATAACTGCGGTCGGGTGTTTTGCACTTAAGATTTTCATTCACTGCTTATACTTGTGTAAACTGAAGTGACAATAAAATACTTGAAACAATTGGTCCACCCTAGGAGGTCTTGCTGGGATGCCACAAATGTTGTCAAGAGCGCTCTGATAGTAAAGGGAAAATGCTTGAGGCTAATTTAGCTTGTCCAGACCCAACCTTGTGTTCGCCCCCAAGATCATGTGGGGTCACACCCTCGACAATTGACCCACAGACCCAACAACTACCCCAAGCCACAGAGTTCGACGGGTTTCATTCTCTGGGACCTGCAAGTGGTGTACGACCTCTATGGCGCTCTAAGTCACGGGACTACTTGGAGACCCACCCGCCTAACCTAGACCGCATCACCAAGTCTATGGTGAACTTGTTGTTGTATAAACATGCTGGGCTCCTGTGTTCTGCCCGTGGCCACCATCCAGGACCGATCCTTCCTCCAAACTATTACTCACCCCTGGCTCTCCCACTGGCTGGTGGCTGGTGGAGATGCTGACGGTATGGATGGGAAACCAGGTAGCAGACCCCTGGAATCAAACGGTCACCGTTCACCAGGCACTCATCAGAAACAGAAGTTAGTAGGACCTCTCCGATCTATCATCCCTTCCCAGTGGCTTCCTTGTAGACTGATAGGCCTTGATGAAGCACAGAGCTCTTTGAGTGGATGGAGACACATGTTCTGTTCCTGCGTGGAGACCAAGTCCCAGTCAGAGAACAGCAGTGTATAAAGAGACAAACACTCAGAGGCTGTGGTGACTTGCAGCCACATGGAGGGCTCTGAGCCCAGGGGAGTAGATGGGCTGAACGGCCTGAACCTGAACAGTTTGGTGGCCGCCTCACTGAGCTGGAGATGGTCAATGGACTTCATTTATGTGGTGCCTTCATCCAAAGCGCTTCACATTTCACCCATTCATTAATACGCCGACGACGATGTCAACCATGCAAGGCAACAGCCAGCTAGTGGGGAGCAGTGGGAGTTTGGCTTCTTGCTCAAGGACACCTTGACACAGCTAGGGGGAGCCGGGGATCTATTCATAGTCGGGACGTTTTTGTCTTCCACAACAACTGCATCTACTGTATGTACACCACGACTACTACACCCAATCTACAATGTTGTACATACTGCTGTTGCATTGACATACCACTGAAACCAAGCTCATGCATGACAGATACCCGGTCATGAAGATATATTGCTAAGATCGCTCGTGCGACGGGACTTAGTTCTTCCCGTCTGCTTGGTAAAGTCAAAGAGCCTCATGTCTTAATGTCTTCTCCATCTGGGAAGCACATTGAAGCACCTCGCTTTGTCGTGTCATGTGCTCATAGACACACATCTACTCGTCTATTTCCTTCAGTCAAAAGTCCTCTCTTCCAGGCCCGACTCCCGATGGGCCTGGAACTCCCCTGGTGCTGGCATCAGTAACCATGGAGACGGTAACGTTCCAGGAGCAACTCAAGCACCTGGAGGGGGGGGGGGGGGGCGGGCCTGGCCACAATGGGTCACAGGGGTGAGCAGCTTAGATGTGCAGTATAACATCAACTCCATTTGGATATCACCGCAACCTTTCCATGAATGTCATTCTTAGCTCACCATTGAATGTCTTTACAGAGAACCCGACCCTATGAATGTGGACTTTTGTCATTTGTTTTCTGAAACAAAAACTCTTTTCAGGGTTTCTGATTTTGTTTTAAAGAAAATAGTGTTTATTGAAATATTTGTGGCAATATATGTATTTTGTAATCTTTCACAAAATGTTAAAGTTTAGCACATCATGAATGGTACAATTTATTGCCATTATTATTGGATCCAATTAGGTTGTCTCTAATACGCCCCTCGAGGTAATTTTAAGTCAATATTGTAAGGGCATCTATAAATGTATAATTTAAAAACAACTGATGAAACATGTTATTAGTAACTAGTACAGCCAAACCTAACACAATGATCCTAGTCTCGTGTTTAAATGAGCAACTATCATAAATCTTATGCTTACAAAATATTATAGCCATCTACTGTCTTTTCCTTCTAAATGTGTCTTCTCAATGGTTCAATAAAGGCATTAGGAAGTGAGTTACATAACTTTATCAGGTAATTTTTTATATTTGCCTTGGGGATAATATCTCTTTTACAAATCTATCACCATATTAGAATCTTACAAAATCAAAAATAGTGGTGCATAATAAATAAGCATATTTATCAGAGGAAATAAATGTTTTTTTTATATAAATATTGTACAAAACAAATGTTCACTCAAGTGTAAAATTAACCAATTACACCCAGTTGATGTTGCTTAAAGCCCGAAGCTTCTTGCTTTTTTTTGACAAACATCGTCTTACAGCATTCAAATGTTAAACAGCTGTGGTCATATTTTGGTAGAATACTTCGAATGACAACATCTGTAAAAGGGCAGCTTTACTGACTTTCCACCGGCTTTATATAATTTCAATATCCTACTTTTGACCACCGGACAACGGCATCTTAACTCCGTCAATAACTCATGAAACGTTTTTCACACCATTTCCCTAATGCGGCCAGATAGAGATGTTCATGGACTACAATAGGCCTTTTGCCAAGTTAAACATAATCCCTTTGGCCTCAAACAGTTGAATCTGCGTTTAGAAATATGAACCACAACGTCATCCAAAGGTTTACATGGCAATACATGTCTCGATTGCGTTCGTCGAACGTGACAACGGTAAAAAAAAAACCAGAAACAAATGTACATAAACCAGCTTTGTTCATGTCGGTCAAAATTACTCACTTTAAGATTTAAATCCAGCTATAAATTACAAAAAAACCAAAATACAGCAAAAATCATATACATGTCCTCCAGAGGATGACCGACCACATGTCGAGAGCCACCTGGTTGTTTGGGATACTTTTAAACACTTTGACCGATGCCCCATTACAGGTCAGTTCATAGCAGTTCAGGCGTTGGCGACAACACTACGAATGGGAAAGTGTCAACGTCAGTGTCGCCGTTTACAAGATAAGTTAGCTTGGCCGCGCCACAACTAACAGCCTTTCTCCTTCTCGTCCATGCTGGAGCTGGAACTGCGTCGGCTGCTGTTGTCGGAGTTGGCCGGCGACACGGAGGACAGCAGTACCTCGCTGGCGGTGATGGGCGACAGGGTGTTGTCCTTGGCGCCGCCGGCGGACTTGGAGCTGCGGTAGGGATCCCCGGCGTCGGCGTGGATGGCGTCGAAGGTGATGGTGCCGTTGTTCAGGTCCAGCGTGGTGGGCGGGGACATGTCGGGCGTGGAGCTGTGCTGGTAGAGGTCGGAGGGGCACTCGCCCAGCAGGGGCTCCTTCTTGATGGCCCGGGCCATCAGCTCCGAGGTGCACAAGGACGTGGAGGACACCACCGAGAGGCCGTGAGCCCGCGCCTGCATCTCCAACTCCTGAACCCACACAACACACGACATGTGTATTAGAACAGGCTGGGGGAACTCTCTGCACTCTTAGACATTGAGGAGTACGATGGTAGTTCTAAAACTCTCATAGGGAGACAGCCCAAAACTATTTAGGTACTTTACCGGCTGTGGGAGTGTGTGTGTTTGGTGGCTGGCTTAACTGGCCTCACCTGGCCCAGTCTGGGGTGGGTGGGGCTGCACATCTGTGGTGCATTGGCTAATCAGTGATTCAGCGTTGGCTAATCAGCCACCAGCAGTATGTTAGCAGGTACCATTTACTTGCACCCTTTACAATAAACCGGACTTTCACCACAAACCTGCCTGTGTCCTTGGAGGACCCCTGAACTAACCCACTTCATGTGCCATTGTGGTAAGAGACCAGTGATATTTTGTCCATGTATAGTGGTATATGTGGACATAATGAGCATGTAGGCATCTTGCTCTATCTAGGATGTCAACAGGGAGGCTGTGAACATTGGGCTTTTTGAACCCAGCACTCTTTCTAAGCTGGAAGTCACCCTAACCTTCACCACGAGAACATATCTTTTGCATTAGTTCATACAGTATAATACACTGAAAAATAGACAATTGTTGTTCTCTCAATTGTCTACTATTGGCTCAATTAGGCGCTGGGTGACCTCATACAGAACTAATCTGAGCCAATTAGACACCGCAGTCTGTGTGGTCCAATGATGCAACAGTTCAACGGTTCCCGGAGAGTTTGCATCGGGAGTTAGCGGACCTGAATGCGTAGCATCAGGTGGCGGTTGGCGTGCTCCAGCCTCCTCTGCCTCAGCTCCAGCTCCTTGGCGCACTGCTGATCCCGCTGCAGCTTGCGGATGTAGTCCACCGAGGCTTTGAGAATGGTGCCCTTATTCCAGCGCATGTCCCTGCGGCGGCAGAAGGGAGCACAACGGAGCCTCAGTGCGAGTCAGCTGAGCAGCATGACAACATCTCCTCCCCAACAGCGCCACAGGGCACCAGTTACCCTCGCTCCACTCTGGTCATTAAAGGTGAGACGGGTTTAGAAACAGTGGGTGGATGATTGACGAGGGGATACAGACAGACAGACAGACAGACAGACAGACAGACAAACAAACAAGAGAGGCAGACAGTCACACGGGGTGACCGACATATTGATTGATTGGTATTTGTACTTACGGGTCATTTGACTTCGGAATCAATGTCCCCAATTCTTTGATCCTGTCGTTGATATTAAACCGCCGCCTGCGTTCAACTGTAAATGTAAAATGTAAAGTTATTTCTGTTAAAGTAATAAAAATCTTCCTAAAATAACCCTTATTTTCTCAAATAAAGACTCTAATGTGGGGATGGTGCTAATTGATCGTAAAATACTAAAGAATTGAATCTAATGATTGAAAAAACTAAACAAAAACCCTGTTGTTTAATGTCCACATAACAGCCAGAGACACATTTGCGTGTATTCAATATTTATCGGCTGAAATAATTTGTAAAGCAAACACAGAATACACAATTTGTTTTGCTATTCTCCACTTTCAAACATTGACAAAACCAGACTTACTCAGGTTATGGTTGTCCTTCTTCTGCCTTTCCTTTGCCAGGGCTCGCACTTCAGCCTCTGTTAATGAGAGATAAATGATAAAAATACAAATGTACTTGGAGAGCTGAGATCCACACATCTTGTGGCTCATCATCATCATCATCATCGTCGTACAATGTGTAATACCATTGACAGGACACTAGCTCATGGAACTGTGTGTGGTAATAGGCGATCATGTGAGGGGAATAAGTGATGTTGTTGTAATGCCCTCCTGTGCCACTGCTTTAAAGGAGACCTGTTACACCACCAGGTGTGAGCGGTTCATCTCCCGTTTTTGACATCACAAGTGGGAGTGTGCGTCCACCCAGATGTACGCCGGACAGATCAGCCTACCAGCCTACATACCCAGTGGACTGTAGCAACTGGTAGGCCGCTCTATCCGCCATACATCTGGGTGGACGCACACTCCCACTTGTGATGTCAAAAACCGGAGATTCTGAAACCGCTTGGAAGGTCTACTCATGCTCACACCTGGTGGTACAGTAGGAGTCCTTTAAATGTTACTCTATGTGGATTACAGTGGAAAAATATCCAAGGGTTTCCTAATGTTGTGTTTAACCTCTGCACTGGTCACTCACAATAACAAATGTTTTTATCTTCCAAACTGAAATAGCTTCCACAAAGCATGAGATATATATTTTTTTCTTTTCCTTTATTCCGTGATTACTTTATTCATATTCTTTGCTTACCTACTGGAAAGCCTTCTTGCCTTTGATAGTTTTCATACTGACTGCAGGGTCCAGGTTTGTCCATTATGTGCATCATGCCTGGGGTTGGAGTAACTATGAAGACAAATAACAAGTTTAAATAGTGTACCATGCGTTTCATTTTACATTTCAAAACTGGATTAGATGGAAATGATGTCATTCATCATTTTTAATAAAACTAAATAAAACTAACGCATCCTTTTTCATGGTACAAGTACATCCTATATCTTCACTGTGGACTTTTCATTTAAAGGGGACATATTACGCCACCAGGCGTGAGTGTGATTAGCCATTGCAAGCAGTTTCACAATTGTCATGTGACTACCGTCTAGTGACATCACAAGTGGGAATGTCCACCGAGATGTATGCTGACTAGATCAGTTTACCTGTCGGTACAGTCCACTGGGTAGGCTGCTAGACTGATCTAGTAATCATACAGCTAGGTGGACATTCCCACTTGTGATGTCACCAGACGGTAGTCACATGGCAATTGTGAAACGGCTTGCACCTGGTGGTACAATATGTCTCCTTTAAGTGCAGGAAGGGTAGATCACCTCCATATTCCCTTTTAATGCTGGACATACTGGATGAGCAGGAGGAGTTGATGCCCAGACCAGGGGGTGGAAGTCCCTGGCTGCCATACATGTTCAGAAGGTTTCCAGACACGGGGAGCTAGAACACACACACACACACACACACACACACAGTCAATGAGAAAATATCACAGAAACATTATCCAATTCTCGGATGTGGTCAGAGGTGTCGCACTGTGGTTCTCATCAGGAGAGTTGCATACCGTGTTGGACATCTGGAGCCCAGAGTCCATAAGGCAGAGGATGTCATCGTTATAACTTGATTCCAAGCTAATAATATCGTCGATAACATCGTCCATCTAACGAAACAAAACACAGTCATGTTAATTAGTGACACAAATTCCCCCAAAAGCAACATTATTTATGCATGTGAAAAAGGATGCAATAAACGCATCCAATGACACATGGTGTGAGAAGAAAAAAAAAATCTTCTGAAATAATCAGCGATTAAGTGGAAAAGCCGACAACTCCTGAGTGTTTGGCTTATGGAAGGTGTACCTCTTTCTCACAGTTAGTGCTGAGTGTGAGGAGGGCCATAGGGCTGTTGGGGGCGCTGGTGGCCGGCCCAGGGGGCATGCCTCGCTCCGGGGTCTGGCTGGGGCACTGGCCACCCGCTTTTCCACCCAAGGTGGTGGAGAGGTACTGCCTCACCTGTTGCCTCTGGGCCTGCTGGATGTGGTACTTGGTTGGGCTCTCCAGGTGGGTCGGCACCTAGAAAAGTCAGAAGAACTTTAAAAGAAAAAAAGGTAGTAGCGTTGAATAGGAAGGGTTTTCAGATGGATCTATATACGTAGGTCTATTCAACTTACTATGATCGACACCATGAGAGGAATCTCTCAGCATCTCTTTGATATCATTAATGCACCAAAAAATAGAATCAATATTTTCAATGCAACAAAAATGACAAAAATGACATCTTTCATCCCTTCATGAAAATACACAATTAAAATAATCCAGTTTGATATATATATAGTCTTGAATTTTGTTTTTCAAATTTAATAAATGTACGAGAGCAATACGTATATTATAATATTATATATTTTATATATATATTGTAATATTATATATATAAGTATATAAATATTAATCCCGAAGGAAATTCTCAAGATGATAATATAATGGTATATTGTTAATTTCAAATTACAAATGCAATTTGAAATCCAGTAAATATATATTTACGTAGAAAATTAAAACTAAATACTTCAAATGGTGCACAATGGAATCTCAATCTCATACCAATGGTGCTATTGCAAACAAATGTCGTTATTTCAGATTATTTTATCTGCACTTTAGCTTCAACTTAATGTATCAATGTAGCATACAAATAAACACAACAAACTTAATTTAACTTAATAAAGTAAAAAAGTTAAAAAAGCAGCAAAATACACTGTCGTCACAATTGTCTATTTTCTTACCTGATAATGGTTGTATTCAAGCATCTCCAACATAATTATTGTATATGATTATTAGTATTTCTATTTAAATGTTGAACTTTTTAGAGCATGAGTTGCAGAAGTTAGTCCCTTTGTGATATTAGTTGTCGTTAGCGAGTCGTCAACCAGTTAGCATGTGCAAATGAGCAGGGTCATAGCTGCTGCTTAATTTATCAAGGAGTCCAGGCTCATTAGTTATGCGAGTTAAGAGCAGGGAGGAGGAGGAGGGTTAAACTCATCCTCCTACTGTCGTGTTGTTCCAGCTAAACTATGAATTTATGCCTTTATAGATTCATTTGACGTCACCACCTCCATCGCACAAAGACCTCTTTGGGCTGGAAGGCCACCAGCCTGCAGGCCTGGAGCCTGCTTCAGGCTAATTAACGTCTCATCTTTAGTTATGCTCATCTAGTATAAAACATTATTTGTTCTGAGAGCCGTGGTTACAATCGACTGCACTGTTGCAATGCAAACTGACCCCTGCAGACATTTAAAATGTTCACTGTTAAAACGCCGCCCATATCTAGTTTTTGGACTTGTTTTCTCAAGGCTTCATTAAGATTCAAACTTCATGAATGTCAGATTGGCCATGAAACAGAATTTAAGGGGTGGTGATCATATTATGGCTTTAAAGAGATATTGTTAGTGCATTTATGTGAGCTGTTTCTGTTTAATTACTTCTATAATAGGAAAAATGCCATCGTTTCAAGGGAAATGAAGAAAGTGCATTCCATCAGCAAACAGACCTTTTATTTATTTTAAATTGTGTATCCAGAATACGTCTTATAGTACATAGTACACAATGCCTGGGACGGGGATAGTCCAAGATAGTTGTATTTTATACAGTCCATGTGCTGCTTGGTCCTGCTGTCCATCTAGTCTCTTCTTAATTTGCAGAGCATTGAGCTCCGAGGGGCACCGTAGGCTTTGCTTGGAAGCCCCGTCTCCTGAGCAGGTATACACTTGATAGACACACAGGACCGGTTATCGCATCCTTACTTTATAGTACATAAAGTACTGTAAAGTACTAGTACTAGTACATAAAGTAAGTCACATCAGAGCGTGAATATCTGTTAAGCTGGTATTGAGATGTGGGGGTTTTTTCACACCAGAGCAGCAGAGCTATATTGTGGGTTAAAGGGGAACCATCTCACTCTGGTATTGTTCTAATACAAGACAGCATTGCTTCATACTGTTGTGTGGGGGAAAAAACATTGTTTGCAACTCAACTATGATTTAGAACATTGATTTTTTTTTACCGGATTGGACTAGTGGGGAATGCACAATCCCGGACCAATGACATCCATCGTTCAGCTTTGCTGTGATATTTTCCCGCAACCAAGTCAATGTTTTCGTTCTTTTTTTCACAACACACATATGATGCAGTACTCTTATACTCTTGTCATGCTCAATAGTTCAGCGTGACAGTTCCCTTTTAAGTTCTACGACTATTGTGACTGTTGTATCTGCATAATGATATTGTATCTGCATAATGATATTGTATCTGCATACTCAATGTTAGAAGTAGCAGTAGCACATCCATGGTGTGCACAAGGTCCAAGAATAGGCATGTAGGACACATAGGACGACGCCGCAAATCATGTTTAATAATATTTTTAAGGGCTAGGATTCATACCACAGTCTTTCAGATACATTCCATATGACAACCCCGTGCTTTATAGTGGTTGACGACCTAGCTGTGACTTATAAGCTAAGCAATTGACTTAGCATTGCGTCTAGACGAGAGCCTATCGCTAGTCAATCTAGATTGAATGTAACATACACGACCACTAGACTTGTTTTTGACGGCCATCCGTCTCTCATACAACAGAAAAAACATATTTCTTTAGATGAGACCTTTGGATGTTCTCTCATAAAAGTGTACATGACAAAATGAGAAAGTTGTGAATTTGCTGATGGGTTTTGTCTCCTAAGCTCCAGAGCCCTAGCTGTAGTACTGCTTTTTGTAAATCTGATAGTGTGGAGTGGAAAAGCTCTTCAAGTATTTTTGAGTTTTCGAAGGAAGGCACGTCCTATTTTTAGAGGATTTAACCACTAACACCAGTTGGATTTTATGTTGGTTTTTTTTTACTCCTGGTTTATTTCTCAACCACGCTCATGTGAGTATCCAAAGTTTCCCAATGGTTCTCGTTGAATTCATGTCAACGACTGGCATTCTCCCCGTGGAACACCAGAACACTGCAGAACATGCAGTCTTTGTGTTTGCGTCGCTGGAAAACATGGCGAGGTGAACACTTTTGCAGACAAGTTGCCCTTCGGCTTGACAGAACCTTCACGGATGAGCCAGAGAATGTGTTCATTGTGCTCGTGTACCAGAGTGTTTCTTTGTCCCTCATACTGTGCCCTGGCCTTTTCCTTCAGCTAAACCTGTGGGTTTAGCTCTCTTAGTGGGAGCTGTCTCCTTCCCATTCCCCTCAGCACCCCGTTCACTTAGACTTTATTCATGGGGTCTTTGTGAGACAGTTTATCACCTTTCTCCAGAGAGGAGCACATTGGGCTTGTGTTTTAGACACATCCCGTGGGGAAAGATAACATTTCGAGCAAAACTCATCCTTCCTTGATGAAACGGTCCATTCATGCCACTTAACCACTTCCAAGTATTTTTGTTTCCTTCCCTTTAAACTCAGTTACTCTTTTAGTTAACTAAGAGCTGTCTGCACAACAACATTCTGATTTGGAAAAATTTTAATCATTAAATAACTTCGACATAATCAATTCAGATATTCAATCCATATTGTCTGTGACACAAAATAGACTAAACTGGAAATCTGTTTTGTCTGAAGATCTTTGTCGAACTGTAGAGGTCACCAGAACATGTGAGCGGCTATACGTTTCTATTAATTGACTCATAAATGATTGCTGAGACACTCATTCAAATGAGGAAATATAATACGGAATAACAACACACAGCTCCACATCCGCTAGCCAGTGTTGAAGTAACTTCCATTCGAAAGCCTGAGCAATATGGCATTGTTGATGTCTTCAGTGATCTTGAAGCTAGTCGTCCATGCCATTCTGTCACTGTTACTAAAATAATTCCATCATTTCGAGAACATTGGTGTAAAGCGGGTGTAAAAAGACAACACGTTTTGAATGTTCTCCTCTACTCTAAACTTAAGTCCCGTTCTTTTGGTGTCACGACGATGGGACACAGACACCGAGAAGGTCTGTCAACACCATGACGTGGACAGTGGGGTTAAGACCCCAGGACGCTGCCATGGTGTGCAATGTTAATGTCAATGTAAATGTGTACCTTGCTCAACACAGAAGGTTGGGTGACTCGTAACCATGGGGATAAGATGTCCCCTTTCCTTCCTAGAACTCTCACCCAAATTTATTTTTTCAAATTCAAGCTGAAATTTTAGCTGGTTACAATCTCTAAATCCTATACACTGCACCTTTCAAGCTATGTTGACCAGAAAATTAGAAACTAGTGACAACATATGACTTTCGAATTCACTTGCACTTTACAGGTAAGGTATCTAAGGTATTGGTTACATGTTAGATAAGATAAGATAGAACTTTATTAATCCCAAAGGAGAATTCTTGTGCCAGAGGTTGCTCAAAAATAACAACATCATAAGAATACAAACAACAGAATAATACATGTAAAGTGTATATGCATTATAGAATAACAATAAATCTAAGTTGCCCATGGTATTGAAAAATAATATTGCACACGATATTATGTTCCATCCTAATGATGTATCTTCTGGAGGGTCAGGGGTCAACTAGCAGCAGCCACAGTACTCCATCCATGCAGGTGAGAGCTTCTCATAACATTTTGAGATACTTTGTGTATTCCAAACAACGTTTCACTCATTCATTCAGAAAAAAAGAGAACCATCAAAAAACATTTCATGGTTCTCATCAGCCCATGAAAATGTTTGGGTTGGTGATACAGATTTTTCTTTTTTTTTCAACACAGATCTTTGAAAAAAAAATGACGCCTCATCTCCTCCTGAGGCTAGACCCTTGCAACTGGACAACACTATGGATTGTTTTAACGTGTATTTGGACCAAAGATCGTCATCTAACAGACACTCGATTGACAGACATAGTTTCTACATAGTTAGTTCCTGTGTATTACAGTGGGGGGGGGGGGGGTGTAGGCAACAAGACAAACATAGAATAAAGCTTTCCTTGTCTCTCTACCACCAGCGAGGTTACGGCCATACTGACTTTCTACATTGCTTCCTGCAGACACAATTGCCGCAGAGCAGAACCGTGTCTGCCTACTATATCACAGTCGTTCCTGATAATGGTAATGAACTAATTATAATGAACTATTATTTCCCCAGAGTGAGCCATCCAAGATACATGCCTCTCCATCATCAAACCCAATATTTTGTGTTGCCAGAAAAAAATGTGATTTAAAAAAGAAACAACTTCTTGATAAGGCTTCATGGAGGCCATGTAAAAACATATGCGTTGGGTCTCCATGTTGCTTGACGGTAGTTTGACAGCCGCTTGTTAAAATAGCAGGCTCTTAGCGCAGGGCTTCAACGTCTTCCCCAAACACCCCCCTGGCTACGCAACGCTTGTCAAGAATGTTCCGTCATGTGTTGAGAATGGGATACGTGGGCCCGGACCTTTGTGTGGCTTTTACGCGGAACATGCACTTGCTTACTAGATGTATAATGGAGCTCGGCTTGGTCCCTGATGAAGCCACAAAACGGGTTTTATCTGGCTATCTTCTTCATCTGGTTTTCCTGTCCAGGGACAATTGAAACCATTCAAGTGGGAAAGTAACTTTTTTCTGACAGGGATAGTACTGGTACTAAAATAAGACCATTGAGATTGAACAGAGTGTGTTTTAATTCAAGTACTTTGACATCTCTTAGTACTGTACAGTACTGATGTTAATTCCAAGCACCAGTGAAGCAAGTTGAGAGTAAAAAAAGACATTTCATGCAATTGTATTTTGTAAATTTCATAAAACTGGTTGGATTTACAACCCGAAGTGTGATGGGTATTTCAAATCCATATTCTGTACCATTTAAACTGAACTAAGAAAACACATTCCATTAAAGTGACGACTAGTTGCCATTGTTCATTTGGAATGGGTTAAAGTAAACAAGATATGGCCGTTAATTATTTTGAGTTAAACTAACAAAAGGCTCCTTACAGCAACGAATTGAGCGAAGCAAGAGATGCCCCTCCCCTGAACCAGCCCTCCAAGTCAAAGAGTACAAAGACAAAGCATTATCTGGCTCTCTGTGAGTCTGTGGTGCGTTTGGAAGGAAAAGGTCACCGACCACCAAAACGCGGCACGTGGAGCTAAATCCGATGATGTTTAAAAGTCAATATTTCCAAGGTCTTCTCCAGGCCTTCGTTTCAGACTATCAACCTCACTAACGGCCTCTGTACTTCAGAAGTGTTCTGAGATCAGAGCAAATCAGAACAATTCGGACTCCCGAATTCGACTTTATCTTGTGTAGTTCCACAGAACTGGCCTCCATCTATCTGGGCTTTTTATGGATACACCGGATTCGGAGAGTGACTACATCGACCCCCCCCCCACCACCAAACGAACGGAATTGACCCAACAGGAGCGTAGAAGCTGATTTCCGACACAAGAAGTGTACAGAGGCCTTAAGGGCCTTTGATATTAAACGTAGATCACACCCCACATTTACAATGGCAATCGCGTGGCAATGTAATTGCGTTATGCAACGATATATATATATATATATATATATAGGCCGTCACGGATTTGTTGCTGAACGAAGGCCTTATTTGACATTTGCATTCATAACATCACATAAAAAAAAAGATCACGCGTCACTCGCAGTGGGGAGACAATGTGGAATGTTTGGCCCGTTAGTTGCTTTACCATCAAGCAAGAGCACAAAGAAGATCCCTATTGTGTTCTTCATTTATTTACTCATTTACATTCAGGGCATTGGACACTTTTATCCAAAGTCACTTACAAAGAGTACATTTGTTGAAGGAGAATGCAATATATATCGCTGTGGTACATAAAAAAAAAGAAAGTATACCTTCTTGAGAATTCAAGAATACATCTTGAATAAACAATATGTAAGAAAGTAAAAAGTTATAAAACAGCATAAATAATGACGCAGAACTAAGGAAGTTTGGACTAGTCCTTTAGAACAATAGAATGATTATTGGAAGCACTGATGATGAGAGAATGTAGCTTTTCACAGCCGTGGAATGTGTTGGTGTGTTATGAATGGCCAACGACTGCTTTGCAATGGTTCTGTTATTGATTAGAATTATTTAAATCCTTTGGGGTGATCCCAGATTATCTTATTAGAGTTGTTGCTTCTTTTGTTAAACCTGCTCAAGAGCCGGTCTAATTATGTGCATTCCACGCTGTCTTTGTGTAGAATGAGTGGTAAAACGGGCTGCTTTTAGCCTTGATCCTTGGAGTGGCAACTTACTGATTTCTCCCAGGGGTCAAAGGTAACTCGGGGATCACCGAGGGTCCCCCACACTCTTTAAGACAAATTCGTTTGAGCTCTGTGTTTTCACTTTCATGGTCCGAGGGGTCGGCCCGGTACCCATAAGCTAATTTTTGCCTCCTGCGAGGCCTTGGAGGGTCTCTGGTAATCCACAGACAGGTCAAGTTCAAACTGTCGAGAAGCGTTTGCCTGGGAAACTTGGATCCCAGCACGGGGCCCACTTACCGCACGCAGTAGACTATGGCTAGATGTGAGGGCGCCTTTGTACCTTCTCACAGAACAACTTCAAAAGATTACTACAGACACAACTGAATACCTAGGGTTGGGGGGGGGGGGGGTTATACAGTGGTAAGAACTATGAGAAATAAAAATAATGATACATAGGTGTTCAGAATGTGTGGATAAATTACACTATGTGTACATTTACATTTACATTTAGGGCATTTTTATCTGACACTTTTATCCAAAGCAACATACAAAGAGTGCATTTGTTGAAGGAGACCACAATATGTTGCTGTGGTACATAAAGATAAGTATAGAGCAGCATTCAAGCATTCATATTTGCGAGGTTAATAGAACGAGTTTCATAATTGCTAGGTTGCCTGCATAATAGCTGGGATAAGAGCAGACGTGCCATTCTGAGTGCAGTACCAACATCTAAGAACATACAATATGCTAAACAATTATAAATACGATTAATAACAGGAATAATATTATCACACTGCATTAGAGTATTAATGGATTAGAAACCAGCTGGCAATAAATAGTGAAACGTCAACTCTGCAATAGACGTCATTCATGACCTTAAACACATCCGTCCGTCGCCAGCAGACCAAAGAGGGAAAGCTGTCGAAGCTGCGAAAAACACATCAGACAAAATTGCATCACATGCGTGACTGTGTGTGAATGGCAAAGAGTGATAGAAAATACTGTATCAAATGTTTGAACAAATGTTTGAACAGTCATTCAGTGTGCCAGCGTACGGCCACATCGAGAGGCTGTCGTCTGTCGTGGCCCAAAAACGTGTTGGGTTTTCAATTGTGAAAAGGAGAGGTTACACCAGTTATACATGGAAAGAACAGACCCCCTTTTCTCAGGTTCTCAGTAGCAGGGTATAGTAACTTCCTGCTCTCGTCATTTTAACGTTAGGTCGGCTTTATTCACGTCTGTCACCGCACCGGCGTGGTATCCATGTATATCTATTGGACTAGTTGTTGGTACACTGCCATACCTAAATCCAATGGATCCATAATTAACGTTATGAGCTACACCTGTGCTTTCCCTGCTCTGAAAAGGGTCGATAGGAATTTTGGAAAAGTAGGCGGTAACTTTAAATGTTGACGCTTACCTCTTCGATCTTTTTGTACGCTTTTGATCCCATTTATTTCCTCCTTACTTGCGCGCTCCGCGTTTGAATAAAGCACAGTGTTGAACTTGAACATACCAGGAATGGAATCAATGACCACAACGAACACACATCCACATAGTGGAGCAAATAGGATTAAACAGAAACAGGAATTCTGTCATCAGATAATCCCACTATGGATTTAGCACAGTCTGCGCTCAAAGAGCTGCATTTTTTTTTGTCTTCCGAGGTGTTTCAGCCACAGAATAACTCGATAGAGGCAGAAATCCTTCCACACACTTCTTGTGATCCAGAAGAGAAAGACCAAAATGATCTGAACAAGAGCACACAGAAACACAGCATTCCTTTGACACAGTGTATAAACGGCAGCAGCATTCTGGAGCCACTGGACCTCTTCTTACCGTTAGAACCTCCATGGGAGTCCAGGCGTCATCCACGTCAGGAAGGCTGGGGGTCGACGGCGAGACAACCGCGGACGGGGAGCTCGGGGTGCCATGGAGGTGCCCGGTGGTTCTGGGCTTCCTGTTGGTGGTTCTCTCCCGGTCCAGCCTCTGAGAGCCCTGCAGACACTGCCCCCCCCGCCGCCGCCGGCTCCTGGCGTGGGGCTCGAGGGGTGGTGGTGGGCGTCGGTGGGGGGCTGCGGGGGTGGCGATGCTCTGACGAGGGCCGTGCAGGTGCCATGCGGCTCTGTATAAGGGCCCGGCCCACCCAGGGTGGGCGACACACAGGGGTGAGGAGACATGCAGTCTACACTGAGGCGGATTTCACTCGAGGGCACACACACACACACACACACACACACACACACACACACACACACACACACACACACATAAATGCATAAAAATGTCTATGCGCACACACACGCGATACACTCATGAATGTGCACACTCACATACCCACAGACTTGCACACACACACAAACACACACATATACATATACATAAACATGCATAAAAAGGCACACACACACACACACACAACACCATTATATTATCCTGAGTCAGGGAGGTTTGAGTGTGAGGCGAGCCAGAGATTCCTTTACGCAGAACATGGTGTTGTTGTCTATTCAGTGTGCTGAGGACATGGGTTCCCAGAGGGATCCCTCAAACCCTTTCCCTGGTTGTACTGACAGATAAGCAAATACTTTTCCTGCATCTGCGGTACAAACTTCATGCACCTCATAAACATATGAATTGATGTTAGTTTATCGTGCTGACAGTGGATCTATTGACTGTTAAAACGTTTATCTATCTATTGTCTGTATCTATCTATATATCCCTGACGGTATACAGTAAGATTTGAATCAAACAAGTTTCAAGCACCCATGACTGCTAACTTAGCCCCTTGCTGGTGGACAACAAAGTAGCTAGGAGGATAAGATGCTACACAATGCTCAGTACTACGCCACGGGGCATACAACAGTACATGTGTACATGTGTACTTGTGTACATGTGTACTTGTGTACTTGTGTACATGTGTACTTGTGTACATGTGTACTTGTGTACATGTGTACTTGTGTACTTGTGTACATGTGTACTTGTGTACTTGTGTGAGAAGCCACACAACAAGGCGGCACCCGGGCGCATATTGCTGTGGTTCCTGACCGTGTCCGGCCTGCGAGGTATTTGAGCAGACAGCTCATAGCATCCCCGCTCCCTAAGTGGAGCTGGCAGCGCGTAAGCTGTCAGACGGAGGCATTCCCCGGCGTGGTGATCCCTCCGTAACTCCACCTCAAAGCCCCCGCCGCCACAGCTGCACCATAATCGGACTAATTAGACGTTTTGTAAAATCCCGTCCTCACGGTCGGGTCCTGAGCGCTTTTTAAATTGTTGTTTTTTGGAAATGCAGAAGATTATTTTTAAGGGCTGATCAAATTTGTGTAATATAGAGATGTTGGGAATATATATATACAGTATGCAGTATATATATAATGACGATTTGCTGCAATACTGGTCTGTAATCAGACGTCTGCAAATGAATAGGTCATTACACAGTAATACTGTGTACCACAATGAGCATTTCACAGTAATTACTTTTTTTTTTCAGAACACATTGTTTTAGACTTCAAGACCATTATAGGTAGAGATGCACCGATACCACTTTTTTTCAGACCGAGTACAAGTACAAGTACTTACATTTGGGTACTTGCCGATACCGAATACCGATACGAGTACTTAATAAAACCATTACAGTTCTAATGACTTTGAAAACATGTTTTATTTTTGGTGGACATCACAGATGTTGCGCCAAGGATGCGCAATGATGACGCTCCCGTGAGGCGCGCGACGGGCTCCGAGTCAGCGTCTCTGGGGGGGGGGGATGTTCCGTTAATTCGCGGTTCTGATGGGGGGGGGGCTCTGTTAATTCGCTGTTCTGATGGGGGGGGGTGCTCCGTTAATTCGCGGTTCTGATGGGGGGGGTGCTCTGTTAATTCGTGGTTCTGATGGGGGGGGGGGGGGTGCTCCGTTAATTCGCGGTTCTGATGGGGGGGGGGGGGGGGGGTGCTCCGTTAATTCGCGGTTCTGATGGGGGGGGGGGGGGGGTGGTCCGTTAATGTAACCAGCGTCCCCACTAAACTCTACGCCCATGCTCGGTACCAGGCTCAGTTTCTATTAAACATCCATAAACGACAACTCGGTCTCATCTCTTTATTTCAATATTCCTTGGCTAAGAATATTACAAGGTTAACGTTGCGTTGCCAAAGTGGTATCGGTGCGGTTGTATCGGAGTAGTTTAACGAGTACGAGTACATGAGCACAGTATCGGACCGATACCGAATACTGGTATCGGTGCATCCCTAGTTTAACCCAAGCTAACTGTAAGACTAACTGACCGTGAACCAGGCCGGTCATCACTGGTCATCTTGATCCAGTTCACACCATCCTCCGTCCGTTCCCTGAACTGGTGTCTCCATGGCATCATCATTCCACAACACAACGTCACGGCAACACCGAGACAACGGATGGGACAGATAGATGAAGATCTGTGGGCGTGTTCTCCTCGATTGCCCCCCTTCAGTGACTGACATTATCTCTTGTGGTGTATTGACATTTAATTTGGAATTCGCCGAAAATAAATCCCAACGTATGAGATCAATTTGGGGCTATTATTCCAAGTCATGTGTTTCTGTGGCATGATGTTGTTGTATTGTTATTTTTATTATGACCTTTACCACCACCGAGTACCGACGCCGCTGAGAAGCACATCTAATCCCTCTGCAGTAGGAACATGCATCCTTATGGGCTTTTTATACACAGTGTGAAATGTTTATAGTCAATCGATTTCCCACTCGCCTTTGTTGCAAAGCTGTGGTTAAATGGTTATGGACGGTGGCAGATCCTTTACTTTGCCTTGTCTTGACACATTGCTAATGTGGGCCTAATGTATGCGTCACGATGTAAACAAAGAAAAGAGACTCTGTTTACTGACAGCATTAATTATACTCTTTTCATTGATTTAGAAGAAATACAAATCAGCAAGTGTCTTTCGATGATCATGTGTTCCCTTTCGCCATTTAAAGTTTAAACCACAGCATAATGTGTTCAAGTTAATACACTTAAGTGTATTCAGTCATATTGAGTGATATTACAAACTTGAGTCTTTCTATTTAGAAGCAAAACAATAAATTAATAAATGGGCTAAACTGTAGAATAATATGACTATAATACTACTACTACTACTACTACTACTACTACTACAACAATCATAATAATTGATGATAATTATACAATTTTAAAATGACCAACCTCCCCTGTGTGAATATATACTGTATCCACGTATGTATAAAGAAGTCAAACGAAGGCTATGTCTAATACTAAACAACATGTTAGGCTAGATGTTGTGTATAGCAGTTAGACTGCAGACAGTCTCTTAACGTTAGTGGCTAAGCTTTGGCATCGGTGGTTTAACCCTGCATAACCTTTCTGTGAACGGATGGATGGGGAGATGAAGATAGCCGACATATTACAGTGCACTGGATCGATACACTTCAAAAAGCATCGTGCATGTTATTAAATATAGTATAAAATAATAGGACAGCAGTTGGATAGCAATGATGTTCCTTATAATGTATGTGTTTTTGTTTGTTTTTGTTTTATTCATATTTTTTATTTAATGTCCACACACACACACGCACGCACACACACACACACACACACACACACACACACACACACACACAGATTTAATTTCAGTTCACTACCCAAACTCAAGTTCAATTAAGGTGGAAATAATTATCTCTGCGATTGACATGATTTCCACACTCACCATGGTGGGCAAGTTCTGTTTCATACTTTATGTCACTAATGTTTTTAGTTATACTCTGAACAACAAGCCCTTCAAAAGGCCTTTGTTCACAATTACTTTCCACACTGTGTGAGGTTTTACATCTTAATCTAATGTTCACACTTCAGAATCAGATGTTTCAAACAACCACGACCTGCGGTGGGTAAAAAGGCCCACTACCAAATACTACTCTAATAATAAGAGTCATAAGAATCATAATAATATAGCTGATAATGATGATAATCATAATAATAACATAACCCTCTGCCTTCCCTCTCCTAAGCCTAGCACTAACTTGCGTGTTTGTACGTCTTGGCACTAAATAATCTTAGCATTGTTTAGCATATTACAGTATATGTCCTTAGATGTTGGCATTGCACTCAGATTGTCTCTTATCCCAGCTATTTTGCAGGCAATCTCGCAATTATGAAACTCGTTCTATTAGCCTTGCAATTATGAATGCTTGAACACTGTTCAATTCTTATCTTTATGTACCACAGTGATATATTGCTGTCTCTTTCACCAAATGCACTCTTTGTAAGTTACTGTGGATAAAAGCCAAATGCCCTAAATGTAAATAAATATTGTCAAATAGAATGGGCCTTTTTCTGGCATAAGAGCGTTAGATAACAAGCGTGATAATCATAATCAGCATAAGAATAATTCACCAGATAAAGCTTGTGCTTACCTTTTCATTTTCACGTCACATAAGGTGACCATGGCTCTACGGTTTAAGTCTTTCTATGGTTTGAGGAATCGTGTCTTCTTTTAAAGCCACTGTGACTTCCTATTATGACACAAGCATGTCTCACTTCAGGCACGGTTGACACAGCGCCTCACACACTCTGTGTCTTGCAAATTAATTATAATTATAATGATTACGGTGTTTCTATACTTCGAAACAAATAGACCCAAGCGATACTTTTTTGTGTTTTACTACAAAATATGATAAAGTGATAAAGTATAGATGCCACTTCTCTGTGTCCAGGTCCATGAGCAGATCTAACAGCATTACGGGTCAACAATAAAATGTGTCTCTGACAAGGAGGACGCACACAGTCTCTGGTCTATGCTGGTGGTGAATGAGACAATTGTGCTCAGATAAATTCGAAATCGGGCCGGTAATTGAAACTGTAGTTATGGCAATTACCAGTGATCTTCGACTAATGGTATGACCACACACATTGAAAGCAGAGCCTAATGCTGGATCTGAGGTAATTTTTTCTAGCATAAAAATGTCAGTTTTTTTCACAATTTTTTATTTCTGCTTCTAGACTGAAGGAGGCTAGATCTATCTTATAGGTAATGAACAGTCTTCGACGGTACATTTTTAAGTATAATGTTTGTCTTTTGGTTTTGTTTCATGTACATTAATCCTGATTTAATCTGTTTTTAGGTCTTCCCGTTGGTTGGTTCTTCCATTCTAATTGTGGAGGATATATTTCAGAAACGTGTTAAGCAGATATTTATTGACTTGTTCCCGATAGTGTCTCATTTGTGATTCAATCGTGTCGGGGCAAAAAAAAGTTCTGGGAAAAAATAGTGGTTTCCAATCAGAGTTTCCACATAGATGTGTGGATGGAGCATCGCTAGCTGCAATTGAAAAAGGGAAGCCAGGGTTTGTGATTCAACGATTTCCATCCTGAAACTAACTAAATGGAGCTTTCTATTTCTGACCACATCCTCTCCTGCTCAAGCCAACTTCTTGTAGGCCCATGAAATTATGAAATGTGCAATAATGGCCATTTCATAACGAAACAGGAACCTGGACATTGTGTCTCAACCATGAGCTCAGACTTCCCACGGAAATTATACATTTTTTCATTAGATTGTATTAGACTATACTAGAGATTAGACTAGAGGAAAATAGAACAATCGCAGGTTTATTACATTTACATTTACATTTACATTTAGGGCATTTGGCAGATGCATCAAAAATGACATGTTAACAAACAACAATATACATGATCTGTTTTCTAAAGCATCATCCATCAGGACATTTGACGCCAATCTCACACAATTGACCCATTGGGTGTGTATGCGTCATAAATATGATCTATTGGGCAGAGTTGTGGAAAGATAATGCCAGCCAATGGTTCTATTGTGCATTGGAATCAGAACCTTCTTCTTATTGGCTGAGGCTCAATCATTCTGCTGACTACTGGGCCAAGTGCACGTTGCCCTTCAGAGCCATGTCTCTTGATTCCCGTTCGGAATCGGTCATAGCTTCTAATGAAATACAAAGGGATGTTCTTTCTCCGATGTATCCGATTCAGGGCTGTCTCGAAAAGATTTGACTGTGATGAAATACCATTTAAAACATACGTACTGTACATATTACTTTATGTGTGTGAAAACATATCAACATGAATTTGATTTGGACATGAAAAACCGGTGACGATGGACAAAAACCTCTCTTTAGTGAAACAATCGTGCGGTGAAACAAAACGAATAAATAAAAGAAAGGAGAAATCAAGAATACTTAAAGGTGCTAGTTTATTTATTTTTTTCACTTTTTTTTTTTAATGAATGAATTTAGCATACGAACAACAGAGCGCTGTGTTGGCTACGGTTGATAGGCCTGACGTCACAGCGTTCCCGGTCACATGGCGCTGGCTTTTATTTTTCTTTTCCACAACAATGTACCTCAAAGTGACACCGAGTATCCCACCAGCACGCTGCCTGCCTTGAGGCTGAGGCCTCCACCAAATATGAGGCCAATGGATTAGGAATGGAGGACAGACACACAGAAGGGTTCACCTTTAAGCTCACACAAGCGCGAGTGCTCACACACACACACACACACACACACACACATTCAGAAGTCCTCCTATGCGCAGACAGGGACAAGACTGCTCTCTATATCAGTGGGTGACGACCCATAAGTGGGCATTTTGAGTGCGTTGCCGAGCATATTACTATTAACAAGACCCTGGACCCCCACTGATCCCCACCGACTCCCACCCCCTGTGGACACTATACCACACGTTATATTAACGTTTAACCCCACTGACTCCCACCCACCATGGACACTACTTCTTGCACATTTCTTCTTTTCTTTAATTTGCACCTTTTTATAGTTTTTCCAATTGTTACAGGTTTTTGTTCACTCCATGTTTTCAACAATACATGAAGGCATTGTTGCATTAATTTTACTTCTGGGACACATGTGGGTCCTGAGGCTCGACCAGTTGAGAACCTCTGCTGCACTCTATTGTGACTGTTGTGGAGCTGTACTGTATTGTGTGGTTTGTGGCTGGTTTAAGCAGCCTCACCTGCCCTGAGTCAGGCTGATTCTGTGTGGGGCTGCACACCTGGCCAATCAAGGCACACAGGATAAACCAGTCATCACCGCACACTGAAGAGAATGTCAGGCATTTATCACCTGCTCTTTACGATAAACCGGTTGCACAACATCTACCTGTTTTCCTGGTGTTTGGAGGACAGGAGCCCCACCTAAAGCACTCTGTGTGCAGTGGGAGATGTTGATACGCTGGCGCCAAATGTGGGGCCTCTCCACTTTGAATTGACAAATTGAATTGACTGCTGTTGTAGCGGACTCTAGCCACAAGATGGCGCCAATGTGTAACACGAAGTCTATAGCCTTTGGTGCAAGGTGCCAAGTGGGGGTCATTATTAGTAAAAGTTAAACTTGATAACACATGACATGAACTTGAAAGACAGAACTGATAAAAGGCGGCATTGAACTCTTGGGGTTCCCCTGAGTGAACATGTTAAACGAAGTGGTGGACGCTAACA
>PIJE02000512.1:193628-228628 GCA_002895965.2 Coryphaenoides rupestris | reverse complement strand
CATCACGTGACTGTTCCACACTCTGCTGTGTTGTGTGGCCAACCCATGACAGTGATCATGACTTGTGAAGTTTGAATTTAATTGTTTGTGGAAAGTGTGGACACTGGAGAGAGAGAGAGAGAGAGAGAGGCTGTGCATGTTGGAGGACACAGCCAGGTGCACCTTGTGGTGGTGGTGGTGCTGCGGTGCTGCTGCTACTGGTGGTGGTGGTGGTGCTGCTGCTGCTGCTGGTGGTGGTGGTGCTGGGGTGACAGACTCTTGCTTGGTGCTCCTCTGCAGCCGCCTGTGTGAATATCCTGTTTCCTGGCCCGAAAGAAACAATGGGCGAGAGGGCGATCATGTGACTTCCTGCGCGGGTCTTGTGTCAGTCTTCTTGACCGTAGAGAGTATAGAAGAACTGGACAGACCCGATCGCATTTGCACGAGTCGACAAGAATACACTAAACACAAGCACGGGAGGGGGGGGGTTCCACAGTCTATGCAACGTAAACCCATCATAATCCAGCCAAGCCGTTGGTGCTGTTTGAAGCCAATCTCTTATCTGGTCAGTTGTCAGTTTAAAGTTTACTAATTCAAGGCTAGCTGCCAACATCACTTGTGAATTGGGGTGCCGGAGCCAGGCTGGATTATTCAAATTCTTTGTGAGTGCGTTTGTAGCAGAGAACAATAGGAAAGGTATTGGGTATGTGGTTTCATCACTGACTCACAGACTCACTGACTCTCTCACCCACTCACTCAGACACACTGGGTGACGCACATATAAAGTTGCAAAGGCAGCGAGGAGGCATTGTGTTCATGTACACGGGGCTGGGATGTTCGCTTATGGTCGCTTTAATGGGGTCAGCGCTTTCAATTCAATCAAACTGATCAATTGTCCGGGAAGATTCCGATGCTGTTTTTATAGCCTGTGTGTCGACAGCCCGGCAGAAGTTTTGCTTTCACTGCCGGCCTTCATACAGGTTTCACACAGACTCCGTTTAGGAAAGCCTCATATTTTCAAACTGTTGTACCAGCAGAGGTTTCAGAAGGCATCCTCTACACACACACACACACACACACACACACACACACACACACACACACACACACCCTGGGAACGGCCATCTTCATATCTTCCCAGCTCTCTCCTCTCATAACCCCTTGCTTTGTTTTGAAAAAAAAATAAATGCAAATCAGCATTTCTGTGTTTGTGTGTCTGTGTGTGACTGTGTGTGTGTGTGTGTGTGTTTGGTAATTTTCTTCCCACATGTATTTGTTTTAACGTCCTCAATGTGAGAGCGAGGACGATTGGCAGTTATGCGATACTTTGCCAGAGACAAGTGTACCTGCTCGGCAGGTTTTGACAGCGGGAGGCACCTGGTCTCCAGACCACAGGCGAAACTCTTTATCAAATACAAAGACCGCGCGAACACAAAGATCTGACTCTGTTGTCATTGTGCAGCCTGTCTACTTTAATGTATTCTATACATGACTTTAAAATAGACCTACAGAAGCTGTTTTATAAAGTTATTGCTTTGACAGCTACTTACTTAGTTTGTTGTTGTGTGTGTGTGTGTGTGTGTGTGTGTGTGTGTGTGCGCGTGTGTGTGTTTGATTGGCTGACTGGAGCCACACGACAGTACATTTTTCGTTCAATAGTTGTTTGTGGGTCAGCTCGTAATCTATGGGCTTAGCAGTGAAAATCAATGCAGTTGGCCCATTCTGAAGGGGGTGGGGGTCTGAGGTAGAGTGTGTTGTGAAGAACAGGCCAGGCTGATTGACATATTATCCGCCATCGAGTTATCACCCCCACAGTGAAGGGGTTTCCAACGTCGACACGATCGGGCCGTCGGATATTTAGCGATAGAGTGGGTGCAGACGGATCTGTGCTTGTAGGGTAGGGTGATAGATAGGGGCGGCAACGGGGTCGATATTATCATCAACCATCAACTGGGCCGCCGGTTCGTTGGATGGCGCTCACTCGGCCCTTGGATCGACCCATTTGTGTGGGGGGGGGATATAGGAGGGTGGTGAAAGCGCGGGGTTCACAACACCCGGCCATCATGTAAACAGGAACCTGCTCCTCATTGGCCCGTGGAGCCCAGCAGGACGCCAGCAGGCAGGCTGTCCATCTCCCGGCCTCCCGGCCTCTTCCCTTCTCTCACCGCCGCCTTTGTTCCCCCAGACAGGATGTCCTCCATGAAAACAGGAGGTTTCTGTTCCTCGCATTTTTTACAAACCGAATGTGAAAAGTCTGGAGACGACATCCCACACGTAACCCTCGTGTGGAGGAGGATCTGGACTGGGTCTGGATTTGGAAAGTGTTGAGGAACATACTAAAAGCCCCAGAGATCGCCACGACCAGTAATACATGTTTTGTACGGGAGGTTCATTTGACAATACACATTTTTGGTATTTTATATTGTCAAGTTATTTAAGTAGAGTTATTTGATTGTACAAATCTGATTAAATCAGAATCAGGTTTATTAGTTTTTACAAACATGGAATGTGCTTTTGTGAAATTCGTGCATAGCACTGAACATTAAACAGAAAGTAATCATCTGGAAATAACCCAATGTTTCCCTGCGTTGTTTTGAATGGAGAATTCAGTTTTCAGTTTTTTAATGGTTGCACTGACCTTCTTTTTTGAAGGAAGCATTTAAATATTCAAATTCCCAATTTCGTCTATGGTTGCCCCTCTGCAGCGTTTTATATTCAACGCTGACCAGTGGATTTGAGTAACAAATTCCCTGTGTGGCGCGTTCCTGTTCGGTCTGAAGAAGAGTCTCTCCATGCGACTCCTCTGGGAGGCTGTCTCCATTTTTTATTGAAGACCAAAGAGAGGAACTGCATTAGTGCATTAAAATAAGCTTCAATCTTTTTAAACGGACAGAGGGGCAATCCCTGCTCCTTCTATAACACAAACACTCCTTCTAAACACCCTCCAGCCCCCCAGCCCCCCACAGACCATTTAAACGCTTGAATTATGAAGGAAACATACACAGGCATGGATTTATGGATTTATGGATCTCCCGGCTGTACATCAGGGCCATCGATCGGGGCCACTTCATAATAGTGTAGTAGTCGTTGTAGTAGTAGTAGTGCTCTCTGGGGGATGGTGTCATAAATACTGCCTGCGTGGACTTTGTTTACATCCATTAAAACGACAAACAGCTCCATGGAACCAGTATCCTCTGGTTGATCGTCACATTTACAGGGAACACTTCGTTTCTTTTGTGTGTTTTCGAAAACCTTCCAAGTCCAGCCCAGCCTCAGTTTCGTTTCAGGCCCTGTGTGTGTGTGTGTGTGTGTGTGTGTGTGTGTGTGTGTGTGTGGTGTGTGTGTGTGTGTGTGTGTGTGTGTGTGTGTGTGTGTGTGTGTGTGTGTGTGTGTGTGTGTGTGTGTGTGTGTGTGTGTGTGTGTGTGTGTGTGTGTGTGGTGATTTATGCTTACAGGTGGTGAATGTTAGGTTTAGCAACCACAGCTGTCTGCTCTGGTACTCCAGTCTGTATATTATATTATAGTTAATATTATATTGGTGTTGTGGTTGTGTTGTGTTACAGTGGTACATTTCTATCTGCCACGGTTATATTAATCCCAGTCTGGCTCCCCGATGGACTTGTGCCCCAAGGCTTGTGTTGTTGTTGTTGTTGTTGTTGTTGGGCGCGGGAGACATGAACCTGGTTGCAGCCCCCCCTCCCCCCCCCCCCCCCCCCGCGTCTCCCTTCTCCTCACACGGCTGAGTATTCCCGCTTTGAGCCACAAGACATGAAGGAAATAAGTTAAGCATGGTCTGTATTGTGCCTCTCAATCCATGTTGTCTCTCTCTCTCTCGCTCCTCTCTTCGCTCTCTCTCTCTCTCTTCTCTTCTCCTTTCTCTCTCTCTTCTCTCTCTCTCTCCCTGTCTGCCTCTCTCTTTATCTCTGTCTGTCTGTCTCTCACTCCCTGTCTGCCTCTCTGTCTGTATCTCTCTGTCTCTCTCTCTGTCTCTGTGTCTGTTTGCCTGTCTCTCGTTCCTGTCTGTCTGTATGTTTGTCTCTCTCAGCCTGTCTGTCTCTCTCTCTGTCTGTCTCTGTCTCTCTCTCTGTCTGTCTCTCTCTCTGTCTGTCTCTCTCTCTGTCCTCTCTCTCTGTCTGTCTGTCTCTCTTTTTCTCATCTGTGGGTTTTGTGTGTGTGGGTGTATAAAGTGTGTGTGTGTGGGTGTGTATAGTGGGTTTTGTTCTAAGTGGGGCTCTTGCTTTGGGGGGTGTGTGTGTGTGTGCGTGTGTGTGTGTGTGTGTGTGGTGGGGGGTGGATGCTGGGTGGGCGGAGGGCTGGATGCTGGGTAGAGAGTGATTCTTCCTGTAATCATGCTGCTTCTCTCAACCCATTCACCTCTCTCACACACACACACACACACACACACACACACACACACACACACACACACACACACACACACACACACACACACACACACACACACACACACACACACACACACACACACACAAAGAACGAACCACAAGCACCAGGAGAGCCACTACTCCAATGAGAGGCCAATAAGACGACAATAAGAGACTTTGGCGAGTGGAGGAAGTGCTCCTCATGGACGGAGCGAGGCGTGGGGAGTGGACCCCCTGTCAGGGGCCAATCAAGACGTCCGTGAGATGGAGATGGAGTGAGTGGGTGGAGGAGGAGGAGGCGTCCGTGCTCCCCGAACGCTCGTACCCCGCGGCCGCGCCTCCTGGTCCTGGCCCCGGTCAATAACCGCTCGACGTTAGAGGTCCCACGTGACTCCTTCACACGGACGCTCACCGCAGTGGGGGGGGGGTGGATGAGGAGGGTAAAGGAGAGGGCTATTGACTGGAGGGGTCCCATTTGAATCTATATATATATATACTGTATATATCGGGCTGATAACACTGTGTGGGCGGCAGTAGATCAGGAGGTAAGAGCGGTTGTCTGGCAAACAGAACCCTGACTGCTCCTGACGTGTTGGTTGTTACCTTGCATGGTTGACACCGCCGTCGGTGTATGAATGGGTGAATGTGAGGCAACTGTAAAGCGTTTTGGATGGTGGATGGTGGATCTGTAGGTGTATAGTATAGGTGTTTAATCCAGATGATTCTCTCTCTCTCTTCTCTCTCTCTCTCTCTCTCGCAGAAGCTTTAGGATTTAGGGTTAAGCGGGTGTCATGCGAGTCTGTTTCTTCATCGGGTTAATCCGAGCTCCCCCCCTCCCCCTCCACTCAAGCCTACCCCAGCACTACTGAGATAATACATATGCCCCCCTCACACACACACACACACACACACACACACACACACACACACACACACACACACATCCATAGGCTCCTATACTCGTCGCCAATCGCCTTGGCAATCTGCCGCCACGCTCCTCAGTTCCACCGCAGAGCAGAGAAGAGAGTCACCTTGCAGGCCCGCAGGATGGGGAGAGGGTTGGTGGAGGGTGGAGGGTGGAGGGTGGAGGGTGGGTGTGGGTGGTCATTATCACCTGGCCACTGATCCAGAACACAGAGAGAGACCCACCCGCTGGCCGGCTCTGCGCCAAGCCCATCCCAGAGCAGATAGCAGGGAGACAGCACCTTACAGTAGGGGGGAGGAGGAGGAGGGTGGGAGGAGGAGGAGGAGGGTGGGAGGAGGTGGTGGTGCAGGGAGGAGGAGGAGGAGGAGGCCACCCTCCTGGTGGGTGGTCAACAGTGACGGAGAGGACGAGAGCGGGGCTGGATGGGGGCCAGGCGGGGTGGTCTGGCCCTTTGATGATACAGGAGGGCGCAGAACGTCTGTCTAAACTGGGGCTAAACTGTCTCAAATTCAATGGAGATATTAGTCATCAGAGGGATTGTTTTTCTGCTGCACACAACGTTCAGTAACGTACTGTTCATGTGCTTCCTGTTGGGGCCGAAGTCAGGGAGGGGGAAATCCTATAAATGCGACGAGCTGGCCCAGCCTTTCACCCAGTACAGTCTATTGTGTGTGTGTGTGTGTGTGTGTGTGTGTGTGTGTGTGTGTGTGTGTGTGTGTGTGTGTGTGTGTGTGTGTGTGTGTGTGTGTGTGTGTGTGTGTGTGTGTGTGTGTGTGTGTGTGTGTGTGTGTGTGTGTGTGTGCACAACACGCGAGGATAGCATAGCGGCGGCGGCGGTGGCGGCGGTCACGTTTACAGTGGCCGAGCCCCACATGTGGGCCCTGATACGGACAACAACTAAAGGCCGCCATCAGCAACATTCACAGCCTCTCACACTTTCCACGCTGTCCGGGTGGTGCGGCGGGGGGTGGAGGTGGGGTGCGGGGGGCGGGGGGGGTGGAGGGTGATAAGCGGGTGATTTCTGGCCGGCGTTAACTTTAGCCTCTGTTAACGTGACCTGCACCCTGGAAAGTAAGGGGATACGGTGTGGTGGTGGCAGCACCCCTAAGCAGGCACCCTGGCTTCTCCTAGTGGGTGGGTGGCCCCAGGCTGTGAAAGGTGTAAGGCCACCCTGGGTGGTAAGGTAATACTGGTAAGGTAATAGGGTTAGCTTAGCACGCAGGCAAAGAGAGGAGAGAGAGAGAGAGAGAGGAGAGAGAGAGAGAGGAGAGAGAGAGAGAGAGAGAGAGAAGAGAGAGAAGAGAGAGAGAGAGAAGAGAGAGAGAGAGGAGAGAGAGAGAGAGAAGAGAGAGAGAGAGAGAGAGAGAGAGAGAGAGAGAGAGGAGAGAGAGAGAGAGGAATTATTAGACTGTGAAGGGGGTCGGGTGGGTTAGAACTTTGCACTTGGCGAGTGTAAACCTAGCAGTATGGCTGCAGTGTCGTAAAGCGGTTAGCTACTGTTTACGTAGCGATAGCGGTTTTAATAATGCATGGGGAGGAACTAGAATCAAACTAAGCTGTATTACAGATCCCAGTGCAGCAGTGTTATAAAACGGCAGACAGGAGTGATCAACTGGTAACACTTCATTTTCATGTCATTGCCTTTTAAACGATTTCCATGGGGGAAGGGGATTCAAATTTGCCTAACGAACCATGAGAGACCAACGATGAGTAGCCATGCCAACATACTGGTTTCACTGGGGTTTTAAGAGTAGAGCGTCGTAAAAACGAACTATGATTTCACGCCATATTGAGTCTATGTCAAATAAATTAGTTAATAAAGGGAGTGCTTCATTCAAGATTGTTATTCAGCCCAAAAGCAAAAGAGAGCCAATGACGTTTCCCGAAATGTTGGCAGAATTCTTCCATAGAGACCCTGTGTCTATTCTGAGACCTGTCAGGGTTGAAAATTCGTAAATGATCAGAGGCGTGGTCAACAGCTTGGCATCAGCGTTGGTCCCGCCCCCCCTGTGGTGGTGATTGGCTAATCGTTAGTCCCCCGCTGCGCTCAAATAATCACTCACAGTCACATGGCCTGGTTTCATGTCATAACTCACGATGCAGTGGGCAGACTCAAAGGTAGGTGGACCCAGACAAGTATAAAACAGAGGCTCTCGCAGGCCAAGTGTTTAATTTCCCCACAGGAGAGCATTAAGAGCAGTGGGACTTTCAGACCGTCCATGGAGAGTCGGCCTCGTTTGTCTGTGAATTCACGACCACAATAGTCTGCACAGTTCACAGAACAGTACTGCAGCAACAGCCACAGAGTCTGGGGAACAACAGTGGTAACGCTGTGTTGTGATTGGTCATGTAGTTTTTGATTGGCCAGACAGAGAGAGAGCAGAGGGGTAGCAGGGACCATATTAGCTAGTTAGTAAATTAGATTGAAGATAAGCCGGAGGGTCCCGCATGACATCATCATCATCACTAATCACCACCAGCCATGCTAATTAGTGATTATATCCCCATAATGGCTTCCGCAGCCGCTGCGGTGATGCAGGAGGTGCTTAGTAGTTTTGACTGCTCAGCTATAAAGAACGACGTGCGCCAGGCCGGGGATACATCAACACGACACGATGTCTTTGCCGACGCCAAGCGATGAGGAAGGTCGGCGGAATTTGCTTTCGGTTTAAAATGATACTGGTTGGCTCAGTCTGGTGTCAGTCAACAATGCATCAGTCGACAAATTCACATTAAATACAAGAGCTGACAATAGAACAGACACTTTTAACAGGACTGACAGCAAGTGGTTGAGTGCGGTGTCTATTCAATTCCAATTATTCCAGCCGCTGCAGAAGCTCCTTCCAAAACTTGCCTGTTTCGTCAGCACTTTGTTCTGTAATGTAGGCTTGTCCTCCTGTGGACTTTTATCGTTTTTATTGTCAGTGTTTGACTTCTGTGTTTGCATCCTGGTTACTTTTAATGTTTCATTGTTTTATTGTTACTTCCTGTTTTAAACTTTTATCTCGTGTCTATTTTTTCTCATTGTGTGCATTGTACAGCACCTTGTAACCCTGGTTTTGAAAGGTGCTTTATAACTTTAGAACATTTACTTACTTACTTACTTACTCTGTAAATCCAATGTGCCTTATGACTGCAGTAGGCTGTCAAAGTGGTTGAACACATGCAGGTCAGGCTACCTGCAGTTGCGACTGCAATAGACTTAAAAACCATAACTCATAACTCATAACTCTCAGAGATCTGATCAGATGGCTTCATAATAATGTAATAGGCCGACTGTCCGCACCAGCACTAAAACCCAGTGTTTCCATCCTCGGTTCCAGAACTCATTAAAGTGGTTTATTGTGATTTGGACTGATGGCTCGCGCTAAGTTGGCCCATAAATACAGGCAGTAAAGCGCAGCATGCAGGCAGCAGGTACAGAGGCTTAGTGCTGACGCCGCGATGCTAATAGTTGTGGCGGTGGATTCGCACAAGCGGTGACCCCTTCCTCTCGTCCCCCCGCCCGCCTCAGACGGAGGGTTTCCTGGGCACACACACACGCCGCACACACACACACACGGCACGCACGCACCCACGGCACGCACGCACGCACGCACGCTATACCGACACACACACACCACACACACAACACACACACCACGACACCGCACACATTCAACATGGGGGCGATTGGGCGTAATGCATTTAGGTTGTCGATGCTACCGGCGTGTAATTCATCCATATTTATAGAACAATGGGCAACAAACAATGTAATTTCCTCACGCCAGCTCTGAAACGGAACTATGAATTCAACATGGGAGGGTGGGGGGGGTGGCTGCTGGCACATAACACCAACCACACCAGAAATATTAATAACACCGACCAAACCAGAAATATGAAAATAAGTGTCAATATTCTCCGCGTTATGAATCCAGCTGCGTTCCGTTCAGTTCACAGTAAAATCGGCGACCTAATAACAACGGTAGTAAACGCGAGATCAACGAAGCAAAAAACCAATGCTTGAGGTCAACCAACACTATTCATATTGGTCTCCTTCTTACAGTTCCACTCCCATTCAGGTCCGTTTCATTTGCCCCCTGAAGGCTCATTACAGAAGATCTGTGTTGCTGCTTGCTGCTTTGTCTCCCCCATCCCTCCCTCCCTCCCTCCCTCCCTCCCTCCCTCCCTCCCTCCCTCCCTCTCTTTCTCTCTCTCACATCATCTCATTCTCTCTCGTCCTTTGTCTCTCTCCGCTGCCCTGTGGTGCTGCTCAGGCCACGGCATTCATATTCATTCACTCTCTTGTGGATGATATTCGACACCAACGCCACCAGTGGCTCGGGCCTGCTATCTCTCTGGCCGGTGGGGGTGGTGGTGGTGGTGGTGGTGCTGGTGGTGCTGGTGCTGGTGGTGCAGCCTCAACAACTGACCTGGGTGTCCCCAATCCCCTCAGGGAGGCTGGGTGGTTGGGTCAGTGGGTGGGTGAGTGGGTGGGTGGTTGGGGGGGCAGCATATTCTTCTGTTGCTTGCTGTTACCCCACCCCCCAACCCCTCACCCCCTCTCACACACACTGCCCCCTCCCCTCTCTCCAGGGTATCTGGTTCACACACACACACGCACGCACGCAAGCACGCATATATATATATATATATACACACACACACGCACACACGGTCACGGATAGCCATGGCGGCCCCTCTGCAGCCTGCAGCGTCGCCGGTCCTCAGTGCTGCCCTGTGTGGCGAATAAAGCGCGCCCCAAATCCCCAGATCCTGAGCCACAATCGGGTCACATGTGTGAATTGGTCCAGTGGTGGTGGTCCACTAAGCCCCTCGAGGTCTTCTTCTTCTATCTTCTTCTTCTTCTCGCTACCCACATCCCCCCCCTCCCCCCTCTGGCTCCCCTTGCCTCATTTTATTCTGGCTGCAGCCCCCCCCCCCCCCCCCCCCCCCCTTGCCCGCCCGGAGCCCCCCGCTGACAGGCCCACACAAAGCCAAGCCTGACTGTATGTATATATATATATATATATATATATATATATATATATATACATATATTACCGCTTGAAAATGAAAACAAACAAAGACTCCTTTGGGCTTTTTTTACCATTACACTCGGAACTCTCGCTGTACTGTACTGTACTGTACTGGTCACTTATTATTTATCATTATACTTAATGATAACAAATATTACTTTACGACTGTAATACACTTTACTTAAAATGTTTGCACCAGTATTGCTACTGTTACTTACTTGTCACTTTTTATTGTACTCATGAGGTACTTATCTTCATGAATTGTTTAGAGTTGGTTTACAATGTATGTTTAGAAGAACATTTGGCTCTGTGTTCACTGCTGGCTGCTGGGCCTCAGGGTGCGCCGGCGTCACGTGACCTCGGATGTGTTTGGGTGTCATTGAGGCGTCATGTGACTTTAAATTGGAAATGACGGCGCCGGTGTTTATTGAAAGACGATTTTCTCTGAAACTGGATTAATCTCCTCTTCCCGGTGACTGACGGGGGTCGGGGGGGTGGGTTGTCGGATGTGTGTGTCGCCCTCGGGATAGACAGACGGGGGGGAAGATGGGAGCATGTGTGTGTGTGTGTGTGTGTGTGTCTTGTGTGTGTGTGTGTGTGTGTGTGTGTGCATGTGTGTGAATGTGTGTGTGTGTCTGTGTGTGTGAATGTTGAAGCCGGCCGCATTAAGTTATCGAGGGTCAGTGTGAAAGAGTGTAACATCAAATCATGTAACCTAATGCATTATTAATTTTTTGCTAGTAGAAGTCAGAATCAGTCAGAATCAGAATCAGAAACAGCTTTATTGCCTTAGTTTAACAAACAAGGAATGTGATTTTGCTAAATTGGTGCCTAACATTAAACATAAAAACATTAAAAACATAGGAATTGTAAAAAAAAGTTATAAGTTAAAAATATATATAAAAATAGATACAAAATACGCAATCAAAAGGTGCAATTTAAAGAAAAGATGTGTCAGTAGTGTCCATGGGGGGTGGGAGTCAGTGGGGTTAAATGTTAATATAACGTGTAATATGGTGTCCATAGGGGATGTGTGTCAGTAGTAGTAGTAGTAGTAGTAGTAGTACTAGCAGTACACACAAGGCTTATGTTGACCCAACACGCCCTCATGGGAGAGAGAGAGAGAGAGAGAGAGAGAGAGAGAGAGAGAGAGAGAGAGAGAGAGAGAGAGAGAGAGAGAGAGAGAGAGAGAGAGAGAGAGAGAGAGACGAGAGAGAGAGAGAGAGAGAGAGAGAGAGAGAGAGAGAGAGAGAGAGAGAGAGAGAGGATAATATAATGAATGTCTGGCTGCAGATGATTCACCCTCGTCATCATGCCTTACGAAACGCTCCTAACCAGTCCCATGTATAATTAATGGCTACAAAACTGGGTCTGCTGGGCTGCTGGTCTGGGTGTGTGTTACTGTCAGACCCACTGTGTACATTCCAGCTGACGGTTGTGGAAGTGTGTGACTGTGCAGCATAGAGCCGTGCGGTGCGGTGGAGGGCCAGGGCGAGGTTCCCGTGGCAACGCGCCACACTAGATCACTGCACGAGGAATGTGCACATTGAACCGTGGCGTGTGTGTCTGCGTGTGTGTCTGCGTGTGTGTGTGTCTGCGTGTGTGTGTGTGTGTGTATGCTAATATGAGTCTGTTTATGTGTGAATATGAATGTGTGTACAGTATGTGTCAATCTGAACTGTGTGTGTGTGTGTGTGTGTGTTGTTTACATGTGAATATGAATGTGTGTATATGAATGTGAGTCTGTGATCAGTGCGTATGTATGTGTGTATATATACGTGAATTATGAGTATGAGTGTGCATATGTGAATGTGAGTGTGTGTGTGTTCATATGAAGCTGCTTAAAAGTGCATATGTGTGTGTGTGTGTGTGTTTCTCTTTACACCCGTGTGCGTTTCCCGGGTCTGGTCTCAGCCAGGTGTGTGTGTGTGTGTGTGTGCGGTGGTGTTTGGCCCGTCAGCTGTGCTCACTGTGGCAACCTGTGTGTGTGTGTGTGTGTGTGTGTGTGTGTGGTGTTGTGTGTGTGTGTGTGTGGTGGTGTGTGGTGTGTGTGTGTGTGTGGTGTGTGTGTGTGTGTGTGTGTGTGTGTGTGTGTGTGTGTGTGTGTGGTGGCCCGTCATGTGCAGACCTGCGGTGGACGACAGCTGTTTCCCCGCCCCCTCCCCCCCCCTGCCGCTGGGGGGCCCACGGGAGGGGAGGGGGGGAGGGTTTCCCCCTTTTTACACAATTAATCTGCCACTTACTGTACGAGGTAATTGCCATCCATATGAAAGGAGCCCGGGGATAGAGAGATGGGAGAGAGGGAGGGAGGGTGGGAATGGGAGGAGATGGTGGAAGTGGTGGAGGTGGTGGTGGTGGTGGTGGGTGGTGGAGGACTTGGGGTGGTGGTGTTGGTGGTGGAGGCGCTGATCGTGGCAGTGGTGGAGGAGGAGGAGGAGGTGGTGGTGGTGATGGTGGTGGTGGCGGCAATGATCTTGGCAGCAGGTTCCGTTCATGCCAGGCCTCGTCTCGTAGTATCCTCCTCCCCAGAGAGCGCCAGGCTGTTAAGGGACCACGCAGACTGCAGAGAGGGTTAAATTGGCACCCCCAGCCTTTCCTTCTGTTTAATAGATCTTTTTTTATTTCTAGGCCACGTCTGAGTGTGTCGAACTCTCCTGGGTTGTGTGTTCAATGAGAGTCTCACAGTAGGAGGGAAGATGAGGTTTGGGTGGGTAGGTAGGTAGGTAGGCAGTAGGGTATTAAAGAATGGAACTGCAGATGGATAGGGCAGCTCTCGGGCTGAACACGGGCCAAGGAAAATGAACGGTGGGAGTTCGCCACCTGCTGGCCGTATGTCTGAACTGCAGCGTTGTGTTGTGTAATAGCAGACAGAAAAGATGCCTCCAAAGATGTCTCATTGCCAGATAGGGAATGTACCTCAATCCATTGTGGCATCTTGGGCTATAGCAAAAAAAAGTACAACAACAAAAGTACAACAACAACAACAACAACAAAAGTACAACAACACGTCTTTCTGTGTCTGAGCTGCACAGTGATGACAACTGATGAGTTTGTTTTCTGGAGTTGGATGGGCGTCGCAGGGCTCGGCACACTGGGGACTGAGGTCATGCTGTTTACTGCTGCGGTGCCAAGCTGCGGACGGAGAGAGAGACGAGACGAAACAGACCTCAGAGTTGTTGCACTGCAATTGCCCTGACAATGGTTGCTGCAAGTGGCAGTGACCGAGGAATGAGAAAAGTTTCGTTCAGACTGATCTTTAGCTCCAGTTTGGTGCCTGCGTTTGTTGTCGTTGGCCACCGACAATGGAAAGACGATGCTGTAGTTTTAGTTATCAGTCCTCTTCTGGATTTGAACTGAATGGTCAGCCAATTCTGCTGGTGTCCACTAGAGACCTATTCCATGTAGCTCAGGTCTACGGAGCCCCCCTGGCAACAGAATTGCTCAAAATAAATTTGAAACACAATAAAAAAAGAAAAGCCTCATTCACCCGGGTTTGAGCTCATCTGGCAGTGATCGTGAGCACTTTTAAAAAAATGTATTAGGCTTACATTTAAAAAGAAAGATGGTGTAAACTCCCCTCCCTATGAGCCTCACAATGATATCAGGTAAACAGGTTACTAATGTCACCATTACACCTGACCTGTTACGTTAAGTCTAATCTTAGGTCCGGAAATCCTACAATGTGTCCGAGCAGAACTTCTATAAAAGTGTGAGGGGCGGAGTTATGCAGTTTTTATTGTTTGGTTTCAGAAGAAAGGTTTCAGAAGAAACTTTTTCATAAATGTACTTCTACAGTGGCCTGGTCTACAACACAGTTTTAGATTTTAAACCTTTACAGACACTTTGTCTGAGGACGTTGGTGTCTGGACAGAACGCTTTAGCTTGTCTTCCCACCGGCTACGGCTAAAGTTGAGTTCAGACCGGTGCTGGCCGAATTTGCGTTCGCTGTTGTCCAAGAAGGGATACCGACAATGGGAAGACGATTGTAGTTATCGGTCCACTTCTGGATCTGAGATGAATGACTCTTTGTAAGTCGCTTTGGATAAAAGCGTCTGCCAAATGCCCTAAATGTAAATGTAAATGTAAATGAATAACCACATCACGTTTGATGTGGCTTAGCCAGTCAGGTTGTTTTCAGTAGAGACTCATTCAAAATACAGTCGGTCGAAATAGCCTACATTTTAACCACAATTCACCCAGATTTGCTGCTTTAGATTTTCTAAAAGATCTCAAGTCTGATTTGTGAGATGACATTAATATCATTGAAACATGATAACGTGCTAATTTTGGGACGGGGACAAAAGTGGTAAAGAACTCTTCTGTCGGATCAAATCCCTGCGGCTATATTGGAATATTATGCTCTGAGGGCTTCTTCTGCTCTCCTCAGTAAACTGAATGTTGGCAGCGTGTGTGTGTGTGTGTGTGTGTGTGTGTGTGTGTGTGTGTGTGTGTGTGTGTGTGTGTGTGTGTGTGTGTGTGTGTGTGTGTGTGTGTGTGTGTGTGTGTGTGTGTGTGTGTGTGTGTGTGCGCACGTGTGTGTGTGTGTGTGTGTGTGTGTGTGAGAGGGAGAGCGAGATAAAGAATGGCTTGTGTCCGTCCGCCACATCTGCGGTCGTCACGGCTGTTGTGTGGCGCAGGACAGCTGTGTCCCGGCCCACACGCCTCCTCATGTTGGCCCTAATTGATTATGTTCACTCCGGGCCCCCGGGGGCTAAATATGGACGCCAAAATAAATGAACTCTAGCCTCCGGAAATGGATCCTGGGTGTCCAGTTCCTGCTGTGACACGATGCTAATATTGTGTCGCTAATATTAGTGCCGCTGCGTAGTACTGATGCTGAATGTTTTGATACAATTATGATTCCATAAACGAGCATGAATGTGCGCATTTGGATCCATGTCCAATGCGGAGTTGTTTGCACGATATTTCACCTAATTTTGACTTTCATGCTCCTTTGGCACTTCAAGTTGGGTAGCTATGTATTCTTCTGTCTGGCGTAATATTTATGCAGGTCTTTGAGAGAGGCTGGTGTAAGGTAAGTGTAAGGCTCCAAAAGCCTGAGAAGGAACTGCTTCTGACAGTAAAGGACACAAAGTCTGCAGGAATCGGTGTTCTTTCGCATGCACACACACACACACACACACACACACACACACACACACACACACACACACACACACACACACACACACACACACATTTGCACATTGCGTATGAATTGCTCACGGTGGTTTCCTTGTTTCCACGTCAGCAGCAGCCGCCAGTGTTAAAAGAGAAGCAGATCCTAACATAACGCAACGACACACACAGTCACACAGGAAGTGCTGAGCTGACCTCCATTCCATCTTTCACACTTGTGTTGTGCACTGACCTCACTGTTGTAATGATGTAATGAAAAGATGCAGGGGCAGGATTGACGAGCAGTGGCTTTTGGGGCGTGGGGGGGTTGAACTCTCAGCCACAAAGGTCCCGGGTTCGATTCCTCTAATGGTTACGGCCTCTGTATTATTATTTTTATAAACCTTAATGACACATATCTGTATTCCCTGTACTTTGCTTCGGGTAAAAGTGTGTGTGTGTGTGTGTGTGCGTGTGTGTGTGTGTGTGTGTTGCGTGTGCGTGTGTGTGTATGATGGGTCACACACACACACACAAACAAACAGCAGGATATGGTTTCCAGATGATATGCAGCACACCCCCCCCCCCCCCCTTTCCCCCATCGCTTACACAATACAACCATATATACATATATTATATTATATACATATATTAGGGATATTTATTGTAAGAAAACATGGCTTCATAAAGAAGAAGAGGTCAGCGGGTGTGGAAACATACACTCTTCACAAAGGTTATGATGATAATCCACAATTTATTTCAATGGGGGTCGTCTCCAACATCCTGTTTTCCAGTGTGAAATATTCTCCAGTTCCCCCCACCCACCCACATACACTATATCACTTCTATACCGTCGCAGAAGTGAACATTTTTCTTTCCTCCCCAATATTTCTCCTGTCTGGAGCAGGAAATTACAACCGCCTTCCTGGCAAAATGAACCTTTTTTATATGATGCCACGATATAGCAATAAAATAATGTAATAAAGGGGATTTAATCACGCCCAGGCTATTCTTCACTTTTTTTAAATGAAAAATGCTAGAAAAGATTCTGAGTAGATATTACTTTTAATTTCATACATTACTCAGAGAATAGATAATTTGATATAATAGATATTTCATAGAAAAACTGAGAAAAGAAAAACTGACAACAAAACAAGCAACAGCCAGCATAGTTAAATATAGTCTTGCGCTAAAATAACTACAACTACCACGACAGTCTAGTATTTACGAGGGGATTGCGGGGAGAGGCTGAGTCAGAGCCAGACGGTCCTCACGGTGTCGGCTGCTGTGTGTTTGTATACACACTGGGAGTCACTGGGACACTGGGGAGTGAGGGACTCCGAGTTCTCTGTGGCTCCCATCCCATTCTGGTCCCTATAGGAACTACAATACGACACCGACTGCACCCACTGAGGCTGCGTGACGATGTGTCGTATATACTGTAGGACCAGGGCCAAGTCTGACACACACACACACACACACACACACACACACACACACACACACACACACACACACACACACACACACACACACACACACACACACACGTTCCCCGCACTCCCCGTCTCTCCAGTGATCGTGACATCATCTGAGAGTCACAGTGGAAGGTTCTGTTTTTTCTTCTCCTTTTTTATTTTTCCTTTGGTCTTTGCCACTAAAACACTAAAACACAGAAACACCCAAGCCTCCCTCCAGTGAGAGAGAGGCTGTCATTCTCAGCAGAGTCAGAGTCAGAGAGGAGGAGAGCTGTGCTCATTCACCAGAGCCCAGAAAGGTTGAGGAGTGAGGAGCACATCGGAGCATCACCCCTCTCTGCTACACGAGGCTATAGCTTCTTATAGCTCCCATCGGTCGGTACTGGTCGGTGGTCGGTGGTCGGTAGGAAGGCTGGAGAGGCGGGGAAGCAGGGCACTGCCGGCCATGGCGGTGCGCATCATGTCCGGGATCGTGGAGGACCTGGTGGCGTCGGGCAGCCGGGTGGCCTGGTCCCTGGCCCAGCAGACCCTGAAGAGGTGGTACCAGCGAGGGGTGACGGTCCCGTGCAGGCAGCTCCTGGACGCCTGGCTCCGGGTCGGGGGCTGCTACCAGGTGGGACCGTTGGCGGCGCGATTGAACTCCCTTGATCTTGACTGGGTGGATGAATGAGTGTGGGGCGTGTCGTTTTTATTTTAGTAATTGTCGTCGTTTTACTGACCACGGTGTGATTTTAGTTTGTTTTTTTACCGTTCAAATAGTGAGAGGAGCTTGGATTCCCTGCTGAGACTTTCCCTTTCGGGGTCAAGTTGAAGTTCAAATTGTGTGATTTAGCGCTGACGTCGTCGGCAGCAGGTGTGTGCGGCGTCCACGTGTGTCTCTGTCTGTGTGTGTTTTTAACAAGCGTCTGAGAGAACACATGGAGATGATAATCGTCGTTTGATCTCCATGCAGCGTCCAGCTGGGAGTAGCCTTTGAAACGCCGCTCACATCGTGCGGAAGACGTTGGAGAGGCACGATCCATCACGATCGTCCAGTTTTTGTTTCCAGGGGTGTTTAACTTCCAGACGGGAGGTTCTGGGTTCGAATCCCAATGTCCGCAGTCTTCTTAAGGTATCTTGCTCAGGGATGCCTACAGTTTGACCAAATGTTAGAATTACTCAGGCACTACTCAGACTTGGGAGGTTATATAAGTATAGCCTCTACCTGCTTCTTAATGACAGTTATCAATCAGTTATCATTTAATTTTTATAAAAGACTGTAAACTGGCACAACTGCACTGCACCCCACAATCCCTCTGTGGCGGTTTTCTTGTTTCTTTTGTAACTTTTGAACGCTTTCTCTCCTTAGCCCCTGGGTTACTGTTACATAAAAAAATGGGGGAATGGATCATTCCAGAAGCCAATATGTTGGGTGGGGTGCGTGGGGGGCTGTGAAGAGCTGAAGGGTTTGTGGTCCTCCTCCTCCTCCCGCCGGCTGACCCCTCTGTGGGCCATTAAAGTGGCCTGGGCTGGGCTGGGCTGGGTTTGGCTCGGGGGGGGCAGAGGTCAGGGGTCAAAAAAAAGGGGGGGGGTATGTGAAGGCAGTCAGCATCAGAGAAGCCGCTTCACATTGGCCTAATGGTGAGGGTTTTTCAGGGGGAGGGTGGCGATGACCTCCCCCAATCATGGTCGAGACTTAGTGTTGACCTTCCTTTTTTCACACGGTGGCCTGCTCTCCAAGGCTTCTGCTGCGGTTCTGCTGGCCTCTTCAAACCCTGGTCCGAGTCCAGGGGTGTTCTGCAGCCAGTTGGACAGATCACCACTATACTTTACTAAATATATCTTACCTATATTGTTCTTGCAACCTCTGGCACAAGAATTTCCTTCGGGATGAATAAAGTTCTATCTTATCTTATCTTGGCTCTTCCAGGCTTCCAGTATATAGCAACATGCATCTGGTTGTTCTTTTTTTCATAAAATGCACAAAAATGTACAGTAATGCTCACGATTAAGTGAATATTTGACGAAGGCCGAGTATCTAACGAGCCGTTCGTGTTGTTGGACGTCACTCGGTCACGAAACAAAGCAGTATTGACGAATGAATCCACGCTAGCATTGTGCTAAGAGAGCCACACTAGTCCTTGTAAGAGATAGGGGTGACTGATTCATGCCGGGACAATGGTTCTCCTCTCACCGACCGACAGCAACAACAGCAATTGTTTGCATTACAACGAACCCCTCAGAATTCAGCCACTTGTTGTGTTTCTCCAGTTATCTTGCCTTTTTTATTGTATCGTCATTTGTGCAAAATTTTAGAACTTGGGCGCACTCTGCTTTATGTTATGTTATGTTATGTTATGTTACGTGCCCCCCACTGTTACCATGGAGATATGGTAATGGTGCTTTTTTTTCGAAAGCGAGCCCCCACATATCGGAAAAGCACCTGAGTCACAGCAGGGACTCCGCACGGACGACGGAGGATATATGTGGAAATTTAGCGATTCACAGATGTCACAGGCAGCAGTTTAAACCATAACAGGGAGTCGGTGTGGCGGAGAGACTAAAACAAGGCTTCAGACTTTCCATTGTCTAAGCAGGGAGTAGAGAGATTGAGACAAGACAAATTGGAAAAAAGAAAACCCTGTAAAAGTCACGTCTATAAAAGAAATGGCGGTCGAATGGGGCCTCTGTTGTGGTGTTCACCCGAGACAATGTGTCGCGGCTGGCTGGCCTTTTAACACCACAGGCCCTCTGGGTGGAGGTGGAGGTCTGGCCGCCGCCCCTGCCTGCCTGCGGTCGCACAGCTCGTCAACACCCAGCCCTGTTTCCACCGCAGGGGCACCGGCACACACGCAGGCAGGCAGGCAGGCAGGCAGGGCAGGCAGGCAGGCAGTCAGGCAGGCAGGCAGGCAGGCAGCCGCGGCGGCGGCGGGACGGACGGCCAGACAGACGGACGGAGAGGCCATGTGTTTTAGCTCACCATCGCTCCCACATGGTAATTGATGTGCCTGCTTTGCTGTCTCTTCTTCTTCCCCCCTGTACCACACCGGCACCGGAACGCACTCGTGTCCGGAGTCCACTGTCAAAGCCACGCTATACTTTACAGGACTCCTGAGGGCTGTTTGTTTTGGTTTTATTTGACTGAGAATGGGAGGATGATGCGTTCACGATCGTGATTCCATTTTCCTGATGGTTTAATCGATTAGGGTTCGAATCGGAGCGGTCCTGGGAGGTGGATTGTGTGTAGGTAGTAGTTTTTGGAGTCGATATTTTGATAAATAAGTGAGCTTATCCTTAATTATAACTACGCTCCCCCCGTGAAATCTTTAATCACAAAGTATCCGAATGATTTGAAACACGTCCTTGTCCGAAAACACCACGGGACAAAACACGCCACTCAAATCGTATTTGTATTCCCCTCCGAGCGTTTCTCAGGCCTGCATTGTACGACAGTGCCCTCGAACCCTCAGCCGCGTACAGGAGGAGCCGCCAGTGTCTCTGTAGTTCCTAACCCCAACTCTGTCTCTCTTTCTGCAGATGACGGAAGGCCGTCTGTGCCAGATCCGCCTGCTGGACGACAGGGACCTGGAACTGCTGGTACAGGTAGGCGACACCTGAGGTCTTGCTTAGGCTACTTCTTATTCAGGATTCTAGGGCTGAACAACAGTAGCAGTTTCAATGCCAATGCCACAAACAAACATGTTTGTTTTGGTACAGACCCCAATTCAATTACATTTTATTTGCATAGCCCTTAATCACAAGACAGTCTCAAAGGGCTTTACAGGCCAGATTATTATGGGCCAAAAGTGATTTATGACACCCCCCAGCCCTATAGCCCCCCTAAGAGCAAGAAACGACTCCTTTAATTAACAAGGAAGAAATCTGGAGGACCCAACAAAACAACACATCAAGAATACTTTTTTTTTCTGTGAAAATGAATATTGTGATGCAAAAATGATTCCCACGAATAGTGAATAAGATGTTCAAATAATTGCTATATATATACACACAGTGGCCTGTTGCTATTAACATGTCTTCAATACATTCGAGTCAATACAGGATATGGATTATGTATGGCTGCATAAAATGTTACTTTATACATGGAAGGAAGTGCCCAATGTGAGTGATGTTCTTTTTAAATCTTCTTTTTCCTGTTTATCCAGCCCAAGCTTCTGTCCCGTGAGCTTCTAGATTTGGTGTCTTCACATTTTAACCTGAAGGAAAAAGAGTACTTTGGGTTAAGCTTCATAGATGACACGTAAGCACATTTACTGTCTGCTTCACACCCCTAATTCATTACTGTTTCATTGTTATTGTGGCACATTTGCATCCTTGCTGTGTCATAGATTGTGTTGACATAGACACACCATTTGAAACGATATTAAAAAAAGTGTACATAATGTTAATTCATAGTGTACAATAGATGATAAAGACTTTGTAGAAGGCAATATTCCCCTCGCAGATCTTGGTTGTGAACACTAGCAGGAAGGGGGAGGGTGGGGTTTAATGCATTTACAACCAAGATGGCTGCTATAGGTGAAGACCCCCCCGACTAGACACCAACATATTCGAGATGACGTGTTGATCTCTCCACAGTGGGCAGAACAACTGGCTGCAGTTTGAACGGAGAGTCCTCGATCACGACTTCAGCAAGAAGAGTGGTCCTCTGGAGCTGCGGTTCCTGGTCAGGTAAGGGCTCCCACAGCAAGACTCTACAGGGCGTGTCCATCTCAGCATCACATCACACTACTGCCTGCCTGCCATTTTGGGAGCATAGCAGCATTGGCATGGTAGTTATTATGTTGGCAGTAATGGTTTTTTGGGTCATTGTTCAGTAAGTAATCATGAAAATATTTGGTTAGGTATAGTTATGGTGAAACATTGTTGTGTGTTTGAAACTGCTATGGTGTTTCTCTTGTGAAACATGGCAAATCAGCCCAGTTAAGGTATATTTATAATAAGTAAATATACTTAGAATATACTTATAACTTTCTAAGACTTTTCTTCTCCCTGATACTTTTTGGTCATGGAATGTACAAATAGAGATTTGTTTTGATTGTGAATCGCTTTGTACATGAGTACAAGTTGTACATGACCATGAGTGGAATAAATAAAAATGAAAATGAATGAATATTTACATTGATTTAGGATTTTACAGTACGACAACTTTGAGTCCTCTCAATATGGCAGTGTCGCCAAAAAACATGCATGCATTCAAACCTTACAGTCAAATAATGAAATGTCTGCTTTATTTTAATTAAACAGTGTAGGTTGACTGAGCATGTTTGCTTGTGGTTAGTAAAACAATCATTCAATTGACATTCCAACTGAATAAATCAATAACTTTGTATTTGTAGATTTTTCAGTTTTGAAGTTTTCAGTTTTGTTTTGGTTTTAAAACAGCAACCTTCATGTTTTGGTAGGGACACAGCTGGTGCAATAAGTAGTCGTGTCCAGGAGGTGGCAGCAGTGGACAACATTTTAATTAGCATCATTCACAGTGTGATAATTGGCTTATGGATTCTCTGTCAATACAGGCTCAGATGTCAGGTTTATTTTTTGTTGACAGATTCTACATCGAGAAGATTACCTACTTGAAAGACAACACAACGGTGGAGCTCTTCTATTTGAATGCAAAGTCTTCTGTGTGTAATGTAAGTCCTGGCCTGTTTTTCTACAATTTTCTTCAGTCAGTAGTATACATTTAGTACATATTTTTTTGTACATTTGAATCCACTATAAGATAAAATCGACTGTACTTATTGATTTGACAGAAGCTAATCTGGTTACACTTAATTGTATTTCTCTGAAGGGCACACGTGTAGAGGGAGGGGGGGGGGGGGGCATTTGTAGGAAAATATTGAACGCAAGGATTCCTTTATGCTGGGTCAGTTATTTTATGTACAGTAATCTCTTTCTCTCTCTCTCACACTCTCTCTCTCTCTCTCACACACACACACACACACACACACAACCCTGTGTGAAAAATGATCATTCAAGCCAACTCGTATCTCCTGAGTATTAAGCTACATTCAGCAAAGGAGGCGGAGGCGTAATACTACTACTTTTTACCCTATTTATTTATTTATTTATTCATTTATTGTACATTTCATGCGAATTTGAACCCCTAAAAATGTCTTCTCCGTCTTCATTCGTGTGTTTTCAATCAACAGGGACTTGGCTTGAAATGTCTTCTTTTTCTTAAAATGTTCTGTCAAAACTATATTGTTGTTCATTAATTAATTCATTAATTAAAGTGTGTTTTACGACGACATGGGGTTTTGTGGGCCCCCCTAACACACGCTGTAACTCCGCCCCTGCTTTTGTAGTGCGTTGCAATGCAGCCTTTTTTTCCCCGCGGGGTGGGGGCAGAGTCGTCACCACGGGCAACGGGAGACTGTTGAACCTGCTCTCGGACCGTACCATTCTCCCCCACAGGGGTGTGGTGTGGGCTTAAAACCGTCACGTCCCTCCGACCCGACGCGACCAAACGACTTTTTTCTCCGTCTTTGTAATAATAGTTTATAGTCGCGCCGTGTGTGTGTAGTCATGCGCAATGTAGTGTAGTTTAGTGAGTGAGTTAATTGATTAATTAATTAATTCAAACCTCCACCTCAATGTCAAGCGGCGGTGGCTCGGTCGGTAACGGCGGGACGAGGTACGGGGGCTCAGAGTATTTAAGTCAAGTCAAGTGCTTCTTTCTCTCCAACGGGACTCCTACTACTACTAAAATAAAAGCTTTTCTTTTGACTCTCTTTCTACACCCAGGAAACCATCGAAGTCGAGAGCGAACACGTCTTCAAGTTAGCGGCGTTGGCGTTGCAAGTAAGCGGGAGTTTTAAATCCGATTTCGGGTTCCGATTCATTGAGTTTGTGGCGTCCGTGTGAACACAACAGAACACACAACAGAACCCGCGGCGGGGAGGACAGTTAGTTGTCAGCGGGACGGTTTGTGGCTGCTCCCCGCTATAGTGTTACGACCTCGTTGTCTCTTATACCCTTTACCATTATCATGACCATTATCATGACCATTATCATGACCACTATCGATGTGGATGTGGATAAAGCAGGGGCTTGGGACACAGCAGTACTCTGTGCCACTTGACTCATTCTTTGTATTTACTTCTCTTTTCTTTTTTTTTTATAATAGGAGTCCAAAGGAGAACACACAAGGTAAGCAGCGTCTGTCCTTTTAGACATGCTGTTAATAAAACAATAATAATAAATACTGCTATATGGAAGACTGGGACATTTTATTTAATACATGTATTTTATTTTATTTGTCATTTTTAATTTTATTAAAATGTGTATATTTATTTATTTTATGTATTTATTTTAATTACTTTTTTTAATATTTATTAAAAACATATATATGTGTTTATTTATTTATAAAAAAAAATATTTGTACAAAATACGAATTAATGAAACGTTTTTAGTCCTGCAATCTGGAACACATGTTTTTATGTATAGGTGCCAGAGGATAAAAAGTGTTCATACAATGGCAGGTTAATGGATAATGTTCAACTACACAGGTTAAGATTTAGGTTGAACTTCCCTTGAGGTTAATCATTCTCTCTCTCTCTCTTTGTGTGTGTTTTGGTTTTTTTAAACGTGACATTGAACTGAAGCCCCTCACTGTTCTGGTACTATCAGCAGTGTTATGTGGTTTTACCTTAGAGAAATACCTGGTGTGTGTGTGTGTGTGTGTGTGTGTGTGTGTGTGTGTGTGTGTGTGTGTGTGTGTGTGTGTGTGTGTGTGTGTGTGTGTGTGTGTGTGTGTGTGTGTGTGTGTGTGTGTGTGTGTGTGTGTGTAGTGCGGTGGTTTTCTATGCGTTGGGTATTCTGCATGCCGGGACTCATCTAGGAATCATTAATCAAGTCACCACCAGAGAGATTTATTTATAATGTATTCCAGTCTAAGCGATAAGAGTCATGACCTTGCAGATAGGAGTGTGTCGTTTCGTTTGACCCATGTTGTCCAGAGGAATGAAGGACACGCACACACACACACACACACACACACACGTACTGATCAGTAAATACAGGACCTTCCTCTGTGAACATAGCACTGGTCCCAGCATTGTGCCCCTGTGCTTTATTACCAACACAAAGCTTAGTGCCGGGTAAGGAGTTACATGTATGCTTTGAAATGCCCACACACTGCCATGTTCTATCCTCACTCACTCACTCTCACTCTCCCCAATGTCACTCTCTCCCTTTCCTTCTCTCTCTCTCACTCTCCCTCTCTCTCCTGCCCCCCCCTCCAAAAAAAGCAAAATGCTTCTATTTCTGTTGTGTTACCCTGTAATTATTTACAAGCATGGCTGGATTCACGGTAATTAGTGATTGCAGATTGCTCGCTGATGCTCGATGCTACATTCATGCTGCGATATGTTTTCTGCTGTTAGCCCCGCCCCTTCCCTCCCTCCCACCACCACCTTTTAATCCTCAAAGTGTAGCACTGTGCTGTAGTCCACGGGGTGAGTTACTTCAGTCGTGACCACCGCTGCGAGTTCATTTGCCGTAGGTGTAGGTTTGGGTTGGGCTGGGCTGGGCTGTACTTTGTCCCTGCGGTTATGAAAGCACAATAAAGCAGAGAGCTGCCAACTCATTATCTGAGCGGATTTCATCCATCTGGCTGGATCTGCAGCTAAACTAGCCCCCACTAAGTCCCGTTCTGTGTTTTCCCCTTCTCGCGGGGAGATACCAGACTTATTTATTTGTCTGCTAATCCTGATTCAGGGCAGTACGTTCTGACACCCCCCCCCCCCCTCTGTCTTTGTAAACACTTTAACTTTATCACTTTTTGTGTGGACATTCTTGGTGGATAAGGGAAGGTTTGTGTGGTGGACGCTCAGAGTTGGAATCCATGAGTGGTGGGAACAGGACAATAGTCCGACGGTCGTCATCTTCGGTCACACAGCTCTCCTCAAAACAGTGTTCCCATGACAGTGGGGAGCTGAATTATCACCTAATTAACTCCTTGTTTAGCTTGTGGGTCGAGTGGAGGAGGAGCTGGTGGTGGTCTTGGTGGTGCAGCATGTGCGTTTCCTCTGAGCCAGAGAGCGGGGTGAGAGGTGGTGCACTGGGAGATAAGTTGTGGGGGAGTCGAGGCAGGCCTCCCCCCTTAGACTCCCTTCTGCTGTCCATCCTGCTGGGATGTTGTTGTCTGGGTGGGATGGGTCTGGGCGTCAGGCCCTGGCCTATAGTGGTGTTATAACACACACACACACACACACACACACACACACACACACACACACGTGTGTATTACAGTCTACACATACACTTAATTGTCAGCCATTGTCATTGTGGTTTTTACTGCTGTTTGTGCCGCGTAGTTTAATCTTAACGCTGATGAATCTCATCGCTGCCAGGCAAACATTTTAAGTGGTGTGTTTTTCTCCATTAGCGCAGTCAGGTTTTTTTCTTTTAATCAGATCAAAGCGGTTTAATCCTTGAATTGTACCAAATGCCAAACGTTGACTGCTGGATATGGTTTCCTTGGCTGCCCGTCAGGACAAAGTAGGCTAATTTGGGAAATCACGTTTCGCTCTTTCACTGGAATTTGCCGTTTGTAATGACATTTAATCAACTCAATGATGATGTCAATTTTGTATAATTCCTAAAAAAGAATCTATGGATGTCTTGCCAATAACGATGGATGTAAGGCAAAGGGGCATCTCTGCTGTAGTTTCCACTGACTGATGTAACCAGTAGCTTCATGTTCCTTCACCTCCTCCATCCACCAGCCCAGGGGGTCCTCAACATCATCAACCCACTCCCCGAGTACCCTCCCCCCCCCCCACCACCCGCCCCCGTCTCTCAGCCCACTGGAAATGGCTGACACACACACACACACACACACACGTGGGCACACACTGGACCATGCCCGGGCCTGGGGGTGGGTGGGTGGGCGTCTCCCTGTTGCGGAGGAACCACCGCCGCCGCCGCGCTGCAGGGGAGATAGCAGACTTCCTAATGAATTCCAGATTGCTGACGGGGCGGCTGTGGAGCAGATCGCCGTGGCAACGCTGGGCCCCTCTGCACCCCCACCCCCCACCCCCATAAAAACGTACCACGCCATCAAACTGCCAGTGAAATGGCATGCTAGCAGAACCCAGTCAACCACCTAGCAGAGGTACCTACTAGGGGGTATGACGGGGGCGGGGGTAGCGGGTGGCGGTGGTCCTGTGGATTAACATTTCTTTATTCTTTCTTCCTAACCATTGAGTCTCGTAAACTGGTTCCCATAACTGGATCGTTGTGAAGCCTTAATTCCTACAGCATCAGCAGATGTTAAAGCCCATTAGTTTCAAGGGTGTTGAGTGGTGCAGCGTGCAGACAGACGGGGAGCCTGCCTGCCTGCCTTCACGTTCACCAAGGTCTCGTTTGGGTCACACGACAATTGGCCCAACAGGATTTAGTTATTACTTTATAATATGGTGCGGGCATTTGACTTCCTGCCAACAAGGTACTGGGTTTGATCCCCCTCAATGTCCTTAGCCTACCTTCAGGTCCCCTTGAGCAAGATGCCCGAGACCTCCTGCTTAATGATCTGTTTATCATGGATAGAAACACTGAGAAAACTGTAAATACAACCGGATGTCAGTCATTGTTCACCGGTGGTTAATGAGGGCCTCGTACACACAGTGTCAGAGTCTGGTTAGTCTGGTTAGTCTGGCACACGGTGTATGGTCTGTGAGACCCGTGCTCGGAAACTGAAGAATCATCCAGGAGTCAGTCCCCTACCTTTCACCACCGGCTACGTCTTCCAGGAGCTGCTCGATGCACCCTCCGACCAACCCATAGTCCACCGTTCAGCAGTAATTGTAGACCCTGTTAATGCCCCTCTCTCTCTCTCTCCTCTCCTCTCTGACTATCTCTCTCTCGTTCTCTCTCTCTGTCACACACACTCACCATGTCATAGTAACTCACAGTTCGCTATCACGGGCCCCGACACAAACACACACACGCACACCACAGGGTGTTGGAACCTATTCTTGTGTTCTTAACCTCAATGGTGCTAAACTTTGTTCGTACATCTGGCCCAGGCACTGTTTCATGTGCGCTGGGAAAATAACATGCCACGGCTTCAGCATAAGATAACAGCGGAGTACATAGGCCCCACGGTGCAAGTCGTCCAAGTGCGGCCACTTTTTCTGCTCCAACGTCATTTTCAAAAGCGCCATGAGTCAAAAGATAAATGAGCTTTGGCAACACATGAGTGAGTCTCGTACCTAGACTTGGCGAGCACCGCACCCATCTCCCAGATAACCGAGGAAGAGGAGGAGGAGGAGGAGGAGACTAGAGAAATCCCCTGATTCGGCACCTTTCTCCTCTCTCGCGCACGGCGTGAGTTATGGCTGTCTTGCATCAAGACGCAGAAACTCAAACCACACTGTGAAAGCACACATCGACCCTGAGGGAGGGAGGGAGGGAGGGAGGGTGAGATCTCTCTCCGCTGGGGCGCCATCACCGTTTAGGGAGACACTTGTTTCCGAGGTCATGCCGTGAGACCTTGGTGTCCTGGGAAATTGGAGTATTTGTATTGTATGTAGCCAAGCTGTAGGGCTGGGCAATATATCATTGATATATCGATATTGTGATATGAGACGAGATATCGTCTTGGATCATATTATGGTGATATGGCATAAGTGTTGTCTTTTTAAAGGCTGCGTTACCGTAAAGTCATCTACTTTTCAGAATGTAGCTGTATTGCTATATTGTGATATAGTTGGATACATGTTATTAGAAACGTTTTATAATGAACAGGTAGGGATGCCCGACAGTTAGACTGCGGGCAGAACCTTCGACTGGCAGTCAAAACTGTCACAAATACCCTAACCATTAGACTACTGCTGTGACACATCTATATATTTCCATCACTTATGTTGTAGCTTGATTCATCTGAAACATGATCTCTGATCTCATGATCTTGGTTTTTATTGCCGATCATTTCCATATCACCCAGCTGTTTTTAATCAACATGCATAGCTACATAGACAAGCATAGATGATGACAAAATTGCCTTGAGAACCTGGGTACTCCACACAGAAGTGCCCCCCTCCAGGCCCACCACAGACACGTTAGGACTCAGAAGCACCCTGCTGGGAGGCAGCGATGCCAACAACACCAATAACATCCTTTTGATCCATCGCTGCGGTAACTCGTGGAGCCTGACTGTGTCTCTCTCCTCTCTCTCCGGTGCTGTGAGGGAGATGAGCTGTTGCAGCTGTTATCCAGACAGTCATCATATAACGCCTGCCTAGTAGCACCTGTGCTGATGAAGTCATTTCTCTTGTCTCTGTCTCTCTGTCTCTGTCTCTCTGTGTTCCTCTCCAGCGACGGAACCACCAGAGAGGACCTGAAGCAGCTCTCCCTCCTGCCCACCAGGGTGCTGAGGGAGCACCCGTCGCTAACCTACTGGTGAGGGTGGGGCGACTCAGCCTACATACACTCGTGCATCATCATCATCATCATCATCATCTATGAACCCCTGGAGCAGACCACCACCACCACCGCAACCGCAGCAACATGTCCCGGAAGGGTGGCGGTTGGGTTGGTCTAGTAGTAATCCCTGGGGATTAGATAGCCCTGGTTCACCAGAGACCACCCCACCCCTGCTGACAGCCCCCCCCCCCCCCCCCCCACCTGACAGCACTAAGTGGCTTCGATGGTCAGTAACACCTGGCTGCACAAAGCCATTATTGTGTGTGTGTGTGTGTGTGGAGCTGCAGGCCACGAGGTGTGGCGGGAAAGGGCGGGGGGGGTTGGGTGTAGGGGGGCGGTTAGTCTCTGGTGGGGCGTCTAATTAACCCTCATGCTTTGACAATTATGTTTACCGCTCATCACGCGGGCGGCATTTTTACTTCGCTGGCCTTTCCTGCATCATTCTAAAATTGTCTGAGTCCCATTGCGACAACAACACGAAAAACAACAATTCGAATCAATAGCCGGTTTATAGTAGTAATAGGTTGTGTGTGTGTGTGCCCCCTCCCTCCCTCACGGTCTACCACCCATGCTGCAGTGAGTCTGCAATCCCTGCAGCCCTGTTAAAAGGAGTGATTACAGTGGGAGGTGTGTGTGTGTGTGTGTGTGTGTGTGTGTGTGTGTGTGTGTGTGTGTGTGTGTGTGTGTGTGTGTGTGTGTGTGTGTGTGTGTGTGTGTGTGTGTGTGTGTGTGTGTGTGTGTGTGTGTGTGTGTGTGTGTGTGTGTGTGTGTGTGGAGGAGAGCGTGAGCCAGGGAGAGAGAGAGAGTGCTGTCGAGTGCCATCGGCTGCCCAGGATGTATTTTCTGCATGAGCGGTCGGAATGGGCTTGGGGAGAGGCCCCTCCCACAAGGCAAGGCTCTCGTATTTTGGGGGATTATTCATTGAAAAGGCTTATCTCTCCTTTTTCCCCCTTTGCAGCGAGGACCGGGTGATTGAACATTACAAGAAGCTGCAAGGAGTGAGCAGAGGCCAGGCCGTCGTTCAGTAAGTCAAGTCAAGAGTTGCATTCCCACCGGTGGATAGGAGTGGGGTTGTGACGGACAGTTCGAACCTGCAGCCTGCTTCCCGCTGCCCGAGGGCCGGCCTCTTTTCTCGTTTCATACTTTCCTTTTTATCAATAGCGGTGATTATGTTCCTCTTTAAGCCGCACTCGGTGCTTCAGAGGAAGTGGATGCTTTTCCACTATGCGGGGAAGTCTAATTAATTAGGACAGGCTTTCTTTTTTAAAGCCGGGCAGCCGGCCAATGGGGGTAGTGGGGGGGGGGGAGGGGGGAGGGCAGGAGGGTAGAGGGAGGGGAGGAGGAGGAGAAGTGCGGTTCTCTGTTGTGCATGTTCTTTCTCACAAAGCGGCCGTAACTCGATGCAATCGGAGGTCGAGTGGATCAATGTGCTCCCTCCTCCTCCCTTTTTCTCTGGCAACAGCCCCTGAAGCCAATTGATTAGCGGGCTACTGTAAAAATCTCTGAATGGGGGCTGTGGCTTAAATCTCGATGATGATGATGATGATGATGATGATGGCCACTGGCTGACAGCGACGAAGTGTTTTAAAACCGGCTCCAAAACAGGGGCGGACGCTAATGTCTTCCATTCTCTTCCCTCGAAGGTATCTGGCCCTGGTGGAGTCCCTGCCGACATATGGAGTGCATTACTACCCTGTGAAGGTAAGCGAGGGTGCCCCCCCTCCATGGGTGAAGAGCGGGGGGGTGGGGGGAGGTCGTACAGTAGCTTAACCTCACGGCGCGCGCAGCTTTCAACATGCCCCCCGACGCCCAACTGACCAATTCATCAACCCCCTGACAACGTTGTACTCAAAGCACCCCCTGCTGTGTTCTTCTCACTTGTACTTTCATTTTATTTTGTCGTAAAAGTGCCCCCATGCGTAAACCAGGCGACGTATAGCTGTCAAAGCTACACGTCATATCATACCACTCTTAATATCGTGTCACTCTGGAACAACAACACCCCCAAGGACTAGAGTATGAGTGAAGACCGCAAATGGAACAAGATTGTTTTTAATAACATGTAAATAGCGCAGATCAAGCACAAAAGCCCGTCGTAATGCTTTTGAACCTCAGCCTTTACTATCATTGGGCTGGGTTAGCCACCACAACTGAGGCCGAGTCCTCTTGCCAGGCCACATCTAACCTGACTCTCCCCTACCTGCGCTCATGAAAGACTCACGCTGACTCGGGAGATCAAACGCCGGCATTAACGGGACTCAGGCCTCGGCTGCACGCGGGCCCCCGGTTTTAAGGCTTCTCCGATGCATTTGATCTCACCTTGTGTTGCTCTTGCTCACAGCATAATGGGGTAATTGCTCTGGAAACAGCCCCGTTTTCTGTTCCCCAGCCCCTCGCAATAAACCCTGTTAATGAGCGCCTGTGTGTGTGTGTGTGCCTATTCTTCCCGCCCCCCCCCCCCCCCCCCCCCTGCAGGACAAGCAGGGGATACCCTGGTGGCTCGGAATCAGCTACAAAGGCATCGGCCAGTTCGACTTGCAGGACAAATTGAAACCCCGAAAAGTAGGTTCCTTGCTGTCTCTTCTCCCCCCTACCGCCTGCTTTCACTCTTGGTTTGACTTTTTGTTTTCTTCTGATCCACATAGTTCCCTTGTGTGTGCTTGGTGTGAGTTTCGGTAAGGCTTTCTCGAGTCAAAATATTATCTTATTTGAGGTTGTGTAGAACGTGGTTTATCAGCCAGATGCGTGCGTGTGTGTGTGTGTGTGTGTGTGTGTGTGTGTGTGTGTGTGTGTGTGTGTGTGTGTGTGTGTGTGTGTGTGGTGTGTGTGTGTGTGTGTGTGTGTGTGTGTGTGTGTGTGTGTGTGTGTGTGTGTGTGTGTGTGTGTGTGTGTGTGTGTGTGTGTGTGTACTGTACCTGTGCCTCACGTCGATAACATAATACAAGTGCGCTTTTCATGCGTGGTTCCCTCTGCGGGTTAATACTCCACCAAACTGTAAATAGTGGTTTAAAAAAAAAGTTTAAAGCACAGCAGCAGCACACTCACAGCAGACTCTGGAGCGTCGGGGAGCACGGAATCAAGGTTACACACGAAACGCAAACACAACGCGGCCGAACCCTGAGCAGGAGCAGTTCTCAGAGTTTACGACCACACACTCACACACACACACACACACACAAACACACACACACACACACACGCAGGTGTCACGGCAGCCTGCCCACCCGCCCATCTACCTGTTTCCACGTGGCACAAGGCTGCTGTTGACTCAAGTGGGTGTGGTGTCCACCGCATTAATGGCCATGGCTCACAATTAAAACAATTAAAAACCCAGGCGTGTGCGTGTGTGTGGTGTGTGTGTCGTTCCCTCTCTATCTCGTTCTCTCTCTCTCTTTCTCTTTCTCTCTATCTCATTTCGAAGTTGTAATTATGTTGAGGGTTATTTTTTTAGGGCCTATGGGGCGGGGGGGGTGGCTTGGTTTGGCACCCTGCCAGTTGAGGAGGCAGGGTGGGTCGAGTTGGTGTGATGTTGAGGTTACACACACACACACACACACACACACACGCCCCCGAGGAGAGAGGTGGCCTGATGTTCCCCCCGTGGGGAGCATCAGGGACAGACCAGCCTTTTATTTTTTTTATTGCCTGCTCTTTGTAGATGCAGCTCTTGTTGTTATGATTAGCACAACAATTCCGCTGGTTCCCAGAGAGAGAGTTGGAGAGCGGGAGAAGGCCTCTGTCATCTGGAGAATAGTGATAGTGTTTCTCCTCTTTGTATGGAAACTCTTCCTCCACGCCCCCTTTACCCCTCCCTCCCCCTCCCCTGCATGCTATTCTCATTATGCAAAGCTGCTTTCTACTGTGTGTGTGTGTGTGTGTGTGTGTGTGTGAGAGGCACTGTGTGTGTGTTGTGTGTGGTGTGTGTGTGTGTGTTTGTGTTGTGTGTGTGCATGTGTGTGATCTCAAGAAGTTCAGGGCACGACTTGTTGTCTTCTGAGCAAAGACCTCTCTTTCCCAGCCCCCCACACCCACCTCTGTCTCTCCCTCTGTTTCTCTCACTCTGTGTGTCTGTCTGTCTGTCTGTCTTGAGATTAACTTCTGGTCGGAGTTGACGCCGGGTGAGTGTGGTGGCCTCGACCTCTCATTATCCTCCTCCACGCCGGTGCATGTCAGTTTCATCACCGCTTAATGAATGGTGCCGAGGCTTGAAAAGGCCCAACTCTTCCTCACCGCCTCCACCCCCCCATCCCCACCCCTCCTGTTGCGGGGAGGAGGAGGAGGAGGCGGGGTGGGAACTGGTGTGAGAATCGTGAACACCACCCTGTCATTTTCACTCTGTGCCAGTTGTGTGTGTGTGTGTGTGTGTGTGTGTGTGTGTGTGTGCAACGTCTTAAAAGCACACTGTCTGCAACAAAAAAAAAATCACCCCAGAAGGGAATGGACAGAATATATGCCCGCGCTCATCCATCTTGACGGACGCACGGGCCGTCCCGTGAACTGGGGCCCGGTTCCGACGGTTGTGTTTTTCTGTGTAGAATGCAGAGCTCATGGCTTCTGTACAGCTCAGTTTGAATCACTCTCGTTCTCGCCGTCTCCTGTATTCATCTGCGCAGCTCCCCCACCTGGCACCCTGACAGACTCTCTCTCTCTCCCTCTGTCTCTGTCTCTCCCTCTCTCTCCCAGTGAGCTCTTTATGGCTGCATGCTGATCTGCGTCTATAAAATGTGATGAGGCATTAGAACCTAAATAAATCCCGTCTCGACATACGGATTCAGCGTTTCACCACCAGGGCCCCGCTCACAACGGTGGTGGTGGTGGTGGTGTTGGTGGTGGATGGATGATTAAAGATGTGCTTTCTTTGCCGTAAACGCGCCTCGCTGTAGTCTGTTCATTACAAGAATATTCCACATGGTGGACGCTCGTACATTCCCCCACCGCCTGTGTCTTCTACGTGTATGCAGTCAGGCACCGCATACACGTTTGTGAATGAGCCACGCCAAGATGGATTATTTGCACAACCTTCGGCCCGCAGGAAGGAGATGACTCACTACAAACAAGATGGTCGCACATGGGAGCGGACGCCTCATGTGACTGACTCTCAGCGAGGGACTGGAGTCGCACTCACGCTCGCAATGTACACAGCTGCTGCCGGCCGGCCAACACGCCAGCCAACAAACACACACACACACACACACACACACACACACACACACACACACACACACACACACACACACACACACACACACACACACACACACACACACACACACACACACACACACACACACACACACACACACACACACACACTCACACACAGACACACACACACACACACACACACACACACACACACACACACACACACACACACAGACACACACAGACACACACACACACACACACACACACAACAACTAGAACCCAACAGCCGTTGTTTTCCATTCCCTGCAGTGGAGGAAGGAAGGAAGAAAGGGGGGGGGGGGAGGGGCCTATGCCGAAAAATACCTGTGGTTTCATATGGGCTCAGAATGTTCTGATTGAGAGTCTGTGCCCAGGAAACCACCCCCAGGCCACCCTCAGTGGAATCTTCCTCTATGATATCAAGTTGTATCAAACGGCGGCCCCCCCCCCCCCCCCCCCCCCCCCCCAGCCCCGCCCA
>PIJE02000512.1:113763-188964 GCA_002895965.2 Coryphaenoides rupestris | reverse complement strand
ATGGCCGCCGTATACGACTCCAGATGAGTACTGACAGCCCATCTGCCTCCAACAGAGAGAGGGAGAGAGGGGGAGAGAGCGAGGCAGAGGCTGAACATCCCCTTCCCCTTCGCCTGGTTGGCTGCGGCCCAACTCATCGTTCAGAACGGATGGCTCATCATAAACCACTCATGTTGTGTAATAGACGCTGATTAGCATCAGGGGGGTGTGTTTTCCTGTACAAATGTGTGTTACCATATCAGCCATGCATGCACGCACGCCTGAGTGTGGGTGGAGAATCGGCATAGAAACACAATTACAACGTAGGGCATCTATACCGGGGGAGAGAGGTCCGTATCAACGCTGATCGAATGCAGAGATGAGCGGGGGCGGGGGGGGTTGCAGGAGAGAGAGAGAGGGAGAGGGAGAGAGAGAGAGAGAGAGAGACTCACTTTGCTCTGCTTCCTGTCTAGGTAGAACTGGTGCTGACTAATGGCCATCCCCCAGATGGTCTTGATCAGAGAGTGGCTGGCATACCAGGTGTGGATGACCAGCCCCGCCTGTCCGAAGGTTCGCTGGTCACCGTTCGCCTGAGGGACAGACAAGAGAGACTTGAGCCACAGCAAACCGGCAACGAACGAAAGAGCGGGAAACGGGACATGCGGGTCATGTGGCTCGAGAGTATTGACGAAGAAGGAAACGGTAAAGATGACGGCCGGCGAAACGAACAGATTTGGCTTCGGATCAGCGACTTTAATTAGCAGTTTAGTTAGCAGGAAGTGTCGTATGTAAGGGTGTGGGTTAAACACCGGCAACAGAGCCAATCGCCGTCATTTGAACAACACTGCACTGTTTAATGACAGGACGCGCACACGCACACACACACACACACACACACACACACACACACACACACACACACACACACACACACACACACACACACACACACACACACACACACACACAACACACACACACACACAACACACACACACACACACACACACACACACGTTAGAGGTGTTAACACAGTGCCCTAAATTAGGCCTCAGATACCCTTCGGTAGGATAAGGGCTTTTGTTGGAAGACCAACGCAAGCTAAAACAGGAGTGATTGTAAAGTGTGTGTGTGTGTGTGTGTGTGGAGGGGAGGGGGGAGGGGTGAGACCAACATGACTGAGAGACTGAGGTTGGAGGGAAACGAGAGTGATTTGACTTCTCTGACCTGTGAGGATCATTCACTTCCACAGCAAACTTCTTCTCACGGAAATACAGGTTCTCCAGCTGCTTCCACTGGAATAACTGGAGATGGGGAGAGAGAGAGAGACAGACAGAGAGAGAGAGACAGACAGAGAGAGAGAAAAAAGAGCACACACACACACACACACACACACTGAGTACACAATGAGTACACAAGACTGTGTACACAAAGATGGACTATGACGACATGTTTGCTCAAGTGTGAATGAGTGTGCACAAGTGAGCTTTGAGACACGCACAAACACACACACACACACACACACGGGGGTAAGGAATCCCATTCGCTTTTATTGCTAAAAAGCATCCAATACACAGCCTGGCCATCTACCCTGAAACGAAGACAGACTGAGAGAAAGAACAGAGAGAGGCAGTAAAACTCCAAGCTGGGTTTTTATTTTGTTTCTGGGCTGCAGCTGCAAGCACTTCTTAATGAAGCAGACTCTGAAACTCGCGCTGAAACAACCAGCAACCGCACACACACACACACACACGACAACAACAATGAACAACAGCCAGCCACACAGCCAGCCACTTTAAACCGCAGGGCCCAGCTGGCCGGCCAGGTTAGAAGGTCAGGGCGAACAGAGGGGGCAATTATGACTCAGGCCACAAGTGCAGCGGGGAGGAGAAGGAGGACGACAGTAGTAGACTGGTCTGAATCACTGCACTCTGCCCCGGGGTGAGAGGAACGGCACACACACACACACACAACACACACACACACACACACACACACACACACACACACACACACACACACACACACACACACACACACACACACACACACACACACACACACACACACACACACACCACACACACACACACACACACACACACGAGCCAAGGGAGCCCTTTCTTCTCCTCTCTCTCCTTCTGTTTCCAAGCGGGAGGAGACATCTGCTGAACTGACACCGGGCAAGCACACCAAGCAAGCAAGCAAGCAGGCAGAGGAATTGGAGCAACTTTCCCGTGAACGGCTCCTCTTCCTGGATCTAATTGTGCAGAGATGAAAAGGCAAGAAAGTAGAAGCAAGAAGAAAGTAGACACAACACACCACACACACAACACACACACACATCCACAACACGCACACACACAGAGAGGACAGCGTGCACGCGTTGGCCATTCATCACCGCCACTACACTAGCCAGCCGATAGGATAGGGTCCGGACCCGGAAGGCAGCATTCCAGGGGACTCTGCTCTTACCAGAATTGCCTCTCTCCCTGCATCAGCAAACAAGCTCCATCGCACCCGAGTCCCTCCCTTGATTACTCTCTGTGGCCCACGCTCGCCACCTTATCACTCCAAGCCAATCTCCCATTCAACCCCCTGATAAGCCTCAAAGACTGCAACACACCATTCTGAACGATGAGTTGGGCCGCAGCCAACCAGGCGAAGGGGAAGGGATGTTCAGGCCTCTGCTCGCTCTCTCCCCCCTCTCTCTCCCTCTCTCTGTTGGAGGCAGATGGGCCGTCAGACTCATCTAGGAGTCGTATACAGCGGCCATCCACACCACACCATGCCCCTCCCACCACCCACCTCCCACCACCCCCTGATTGATGAGGGAGCAGCGAACGCGCAGAACGCAGAGCATTCAAATGGGGCTGCTCCGCATCGCACTGCGCCACCATTAAGATGAAATACCGACCGGGCCGCCTGTGCTTCACTGATTTCCCCCTCCCTCATTTTTCCTCACTCTCTCTGTCTCTCTCTGTCTTCCCTTCACCTCGTCCAGGCAAAGCTTACGACCACGGAGGAAGTTCGGGAGACATCGCCATGGATCTGACGGAGATCTCGGTGCCACGGATCCGGAAAATGTCCAGCGTGGAGACCCGGGACCCGCTCCTAATCATGGCGAGCAACGGCAGCCTGATCTCCGGCGGTAGGATGCCGCAGACAGACAAGACAGAGACAGAGAGCGTCCTGTGAACCTGAGCTCGTCCGGTTTCCCGTCGTCCGGTCGTCTGAGTTAATCGTATTGATGTCTTCTTCTGCAGGTTCGCTGGACTCTGAGGTCAGCGAGGAGCAGAAGAAGGAGAAGATGGCCGACCTGAAGAAGAAGGAGAAGGACCTGGAGGACAAGCTGGCCCAAAAGCTGGAGGAGCTGAAGAACGTTTGCATGCGAGAAGCCGTGAGTCTTGTTGTTGTTGTTGGGGGGGTTGATTTTCGGCTTTGCAACATCTGACTCTCACTGATGTTTTGTGCTTTGTGATTTTGAAGGAGCTCACGGGAAAGCTGCCCAAGGAATACCCCCTGGGGTCCGGGGAGAAAGCCCCGCATGTCAGGAGACGGGTGGGCACGGCCTTCAAACTGGACGACCTCTTCCCCTACGACAAGGTGTGTGTGTGCATCGCTTTCATCTTCATTTAAAAAAAATTTTTTTTACACTTTTTCGACGGCAATCGGCAGATCTAATAAATACACATCCAATCAACATGGATTAAACCTCTCACCCCTCCCCCTCCTCCGCCAGGACCCGTACCTGAGGAACCTGGAGAGCCGATTCGCGCTGCAGCAGAAGATCGTGGAGGCGGCCATGAAGCTGGCGGGCGAGGGGGACCTGGTGAAGACGGTCAAGAAGAAGCGCAAGAACAACTGCCTGGACGCCATGCGCAAGCTGCAGGACATCGAGGACGAGATCAACGCCTACCGCAAGAAGATGGGCCAGAAGCCCACGCAGCGCGCCTCGCTGATCATCGCAGGTAGATGCAGGCTTGCATGAGAAATGGCTCAAAAACCGACCATCTTGGTTCTAAGCGCTAGCGGCCGTCTTGATTCTACATGCGAGCGGCCAGCTTGGTTCTAAACGCCAGTGGCCATTTTGGTTCTACACAAGCGGCCATCTTGGTTCTAAACCCTAGTAGCCATCTTGGCTCTAAATGCAAGTGGCCATCTTGGTTCTAAACGCTAGCGGCCATCTTGGTTCTAAACGCTAGCGGCCATCTTGGTTCTAAACCCTAGTGGCCATCTTGGTTCTACACAAGCGGCCATCTTGGTTCTAAACGCTAGCGGCCATCTTGGTTCTACACAAGCGGCCATCTTGGTAACAACAACTTGTTTAAGTTGTTGAGAAAGGAACAGTATCACCGTAGTATTAAGTATCAAGCTGTAAGTAGCTTGCTGGGGAATGTAGTTTATTACTTTTTTATACTGGTACTAAAACCTGAATGGGGGGAAAGGGAAAAGGGGAGTTTAGCGCTAAATGCATTACAGGCCCCCCTGGATATATCCATGTTGGCAGTCATTTCACTATTTTAATTAGGGAATTGATCCGTCTTATTATTTAGTGTTTGTGTGCATGTGTGTGAACGATTGGAGGCGGTGCTGAACACCCGTTCTTCCTCTTTGTGCTTCCTCAGACGACTCCAACCCCTCAGAGCTCAGCTCGCTGTCGGACAGCCTTACTCTGGACGACGGTGAGTCCCGCTCCGACCCAACGCCTCCAGCGTGCTATAAAACCGCAGCCATACTGCAGTAAAGCAGGTTACCTTGCGAGGTCGAATGCGTTGGTTTTTTCTATTTCTTTTTATTACCCCCCCCCCTGTCCATGTGCTTCTGGATTTGTCCTTTTTTCTTTTTCCTTTTTTCTGAATCAAATGTCACCCCTCTTTCTGTGCTGTGACTCACCAACGTGAGTCAAGCACGGCGTGTCGCGGAGCAAGCAGCAGTTAAATGAAGCAACCCCCGGTCGGTGCGCTCCGATGCGTTCTGCAGCACACTCTCCGCCGCCGCCGCCGCCGTTCAATTTCGTGCCCGAGCTCGCATGTTGGGAGCGGACCCGGTGCAACCCTTCACCTTCATTACCGCGCTGTTGTGCTGTGTACTTGTGCTAGTGTGTACAGCAGCACTGTGTCCTAGTGGATCTGTACTACGAGTGCTATGCTTCGCCCGATATTTTTCATCACATAAAGTTTCGGAAATTGTAGATACATTTCTAGGTAACAGTGTGTGAACCTTTTATCCCCTACGACCACAGCTTCAGATGTATTCCACGACATGTTCTGGATTTCATGACAAAAGTGTGAAATCTATATTTAACATGTCGAAAATAAGACTTGTTTAGTCAAATAAATGGACAAGATTCTAGCCAGATTGTAGCCAGAACGTGAAGGCTATCCACCCACACACAGGGTTCCCTCCAGATAGTTGACTCCAGAGTTGTGTTGTTGTGTTCTGCTCCAGACGACGAGCTGGGCTCCCAGAGGCTGCGCTCCCGCTCGGTGCAGTACTCCCCCCGGGCGCACCACGCCGACACCCTGGACATCCACTACGGCCAGGACCGCCGGGCTTCTGACCAGCTGCCTGACAACAGGTTAGACGCTCGACAACCAAAAAACAAACAAACAAACAAACAAACAAACATGGCACACACACAACTCCTATGAGGCAGTGCAGCTGATCATCATACTAGCGTGCTAGCATGACCAGCCTGTACAGACCTGCAGCCTAGCAGCGAGGCTACATTCCTGCCCTCCTCCTCCTCCTCCTCTCTCTCTCCCCCTCTCCCTCTCCCCTCCTCCTTCTCTCTCTCCCGCCTCCTCCTCTCTCCCTCTCTCCTCTTCCTCCCACCACCTCTTCACCGCTGTCCCTCCCTTATCAGCCCCAAGCGCGCCAGCTTTTAAAAATAGATGCTCGTGAGCGTGTTACTGCCTGTTAGAGAGAACTAGACAGCTCCAGACGGCGAGAGGGAGAGAGGAAATGTGTCTCTGGAGAACGTCCGGTTTAAAGCGTCATTTGGTGTATAAATGTTTAGAGCAAGATATGCATGTGTGTGTGTGTGTGTGTGTGTGTGTGTGTGTGTGTGTGTGGTGGCCTGCAACAGTGAGAATCTGGTGCGTCAGTCTTGTGGCCATTTTTAATTAACGTCGATATTTGATTTGATATTAACGATATTCATCGGTTTCCTGCTGCATGAAAGTCAAACAGAGGTTTTGTCGGGATTTCTTTGTTGTTTTGTTGTTTAATCAGAGAGCTGAGGGAGGTGTGTGTGTGTGTGTGTGTGTGTGTGTGTGTGTGTGTGTGTGTGTGTGTGTGTGTGTGTGTGTGTGTGTGTGTGTGTGTGTGTGTGTGTGTGTGTGTGTGTGTGTGTGTGTGTGTGTGGTGTGTGTGTGTGTGTGTGTGTGTGCGCGTCTACGCTGCACGTCTCTGAGCCTCTTATCTGCCGGTCCTCAGGCTGAAGCACGGCGGCGCGGGCCCGGACCCCTCTCTCTGCGCTCCGCACCACGGGGCCCTATCAGGCCACGGCAGCCCCTACAGAGCGCCGGCCCGCCAGCCCCGGGACGCGCGCAGCATGCCCCCCACCCCCGTGCTGCCCCGCAACGCCTTCAGCAGCACCCAGCTCAGGTAGGATGCACACACACACACACATGCACACACCACACACACACACACACACATGCACATGTGCACACACACACAGGCACATGCGCACACACACAGAATGAGGAAACTCCAAAACACACACTGCAATTCATGCATTCATACATTCATGCATGCGTACATTGATATATGCACAAAACAAACGCACACTGGCGTTGGGATGCACAAACACAGTCCTGCAGGAATATTCTGGAAAAGCTGCCATCTGTCCCAACACGCCAGCCAAGCCAATCCAAATCTTTGCTTTTGAGTACCCAAAGCCCAGTCATCCAGTGAGTCACTGTCTCTGCACTGGGCTGTGTGTGTGTAGCGTTGGCTCCCCGGATCTAACCAGTACTGGAGCAACAGACACGTGCAGTCAACGTGTGTGTGTGTGTGTGTGTGTGTGTGTGTGTGTGTGTGTGTGTGTTCTCTCTCCCAGGACGGACGACACCCCTCAGCACTTCCGCCAGCGCAGCGGCAGCCTGGAGTCCCAGTCGCGCTTCCTGCCCGATCCGGAGCCGTCATCGGGGTTGGGGGTGGGGGTGGGCACCGCCTTCCCCGCGCCGGGAGGTCTGCCCCGCCGCAGTACCAGCACCGACCTGCTGGACGACGTCTCCTCCTACACCAGCCAGTCCAGCGCGGAGTACGGCCACCACCACCCGCAGGGCCACCACCGCGCCCCCGCCCGCCAGCGCGTGCGCGGCCGCCGCAAGGACCAGTACGCCAACACAGGCAGTATGCCCAACCTGGCGCAGCCGACGCCGCCGCAGCCCGAGCCCCGGTGCCACGCCTTCCAGCCCCGCGCGCGCCCCACCACCACCGCCTACTACGTCACGGGCTACCCCAGCTACGAGCCCGAGCCCTACTACACCAGCGGCAGCAACGGAGGAGGCTACGCGTACGACGGCAACGAGATGGAGGGCCACTACAGCGTCAACCCCTCCTCCTACCACCCGCACCACCAGTATCACCAGTACCAACACCCCCACGCCGCCTACCACCACCTCCACCAGGACCCCTACGCCCGCTACGCCGACGAGGTGGACAGCATGTCGTCCGTGTCCAACTGCTACGCCACGCTGCGGCCCCCCAGGTCCCGGCCGGCAGGACCACCGCCCCAGCAGCAGCAGGCAGCAGCAGGCGCCGGTCCCCCACAGGAACGTCCAGAAGGCCCAGGTGGCGGAGCACCTGCGGGGCTGGTACCAGCGCAACATGGGCGCCAAGCAACCGGCCTACGACTACGAGTACGAGCGGGAGTACGAGCGCGGCGGGTCGCAGCAGAGCCTGGGCTACCAGACCATGCCGGCCCCCTCCTACAGTCAGAACGGGAGGTCCATGGCCTACTCCACAGGTGGGTCCGCTCCCCAACCCATCCAACTCCCATCCCACATCACATCCCACTCCCATCCAACTCCCATCCCATCCCACTCCCATTCCATGCATGCATGAGCTTGGGCGTCCAAATGATGAGATGCACTGGGCAGTCGGAGAATTAGAACATTGAAATGTAATGAAGTTCATAATATAAGAAAACACTACAGAGAGGGGAAAACGCACGCTGCAGTATTCTACCCTCACCACTTAATACCTCCATTCAAACAGTACAATGCTTTATTGCTCTGTTGATCTGACGTCCTAGCATTAAAACCAACCTCAATATTCTCATCGACCTTCTCACACATGTTCAAGTTGTGGATCCTCCCTAGCGCCATTGTTGTCCATTGTGTGTGTGTCTGTGTATGTGGTGGCTGGTTTAACCTGTGTGGGCCTCGATTACGCAACGCACCACAGGTATGTTGCAGCCCCACCCACCCAGCCCCAGAGTCTAATCAGCCTGACTCGGGCCAGGTGAGGCTGCTTAAACCAGCCTCCACACACACATACACACACACACACACACTCCACATCCATGTAATTCATAATCAACCCCTCATTGAGTCAATCTGTGGGGTCATCTGTCTAATTGAGGCAAATGTGTGGGATTTTAGTTTAGTACCCCACCTTCCCACATCACAGGCGTTTGTGATTTTGGTTTTGGGTTGTGCAGTGATGGGTGGTGTTGGTGTTGGTGGTGGTGGTGGTGGTGGTGGTGGAGCAGCATCAGTGTGTCAGAAAATGTGAAATGTGAGCCTGTTGAAACGCCTTGCTGCGGTTCCAACACTCTCTGTGTGTGTGTGTGTGTGTGTGTGTGTGTGTGTGTGTGTGTGTGTGTGTGTGTGTTGTGTGTGTGTGTGTGTGTGTGTGTGTGTGTTACACATGTCATGGTGTTTAAGCAGCCTCACCTGGCCCGAGTCAGGCTGATTAGACTCTGGGGCTGGGTGGGTGGGGCTGCAACATACCTGTGGTGCGTTGCGTAATCGAGGCCCACACAGGTTAAACCAGCCACCACACACACACACACACAATGGACAACAATGGCGCTAGGGAGGATCCACAACTTGAACATGTGTGAGAAGGTCGATGAGAATATTGAGGTTGGTTTTAATGCTGTAGTACATTTTTTGCATTTTGCTTACGGTTCTTTCCTTCCCATCCCTTGGTCCGCAGCCTCGTGCGCAGGGAACTGGCAGGGCCTGATGGGCGTGAGTGCGGGCGTGGGCCAGTACGACGTGCACGCTCACCAGCCGTACACCTGCACCACCAGCACCGCCTCCCTCGCAAACTACGGCCCGCCCACACACAGCAGGTGAGGTGACCCGCACCGCCACCGTCACCACAACGAAGACGAGCCCTCCCCTCGGCTCCTCTCTCTATCCAATTACAGCCTCCAGCTAATCCTCCTCCTGAGCAGGCCTAGCCGAGCCTAGCGAAGCTAAGCGCTATCTTTATAATCACAGACAATGACGACTGCATTCGGTGGATATAATCTCCAGGCTCTTCTGGTTGTTGACAGACTCGTAATCGACGTGTGTGCGTGCGTGTGTGTTGTGTGTGTGTGTGGTGTGTTGTCAGTGACGGCTAAGGATTGTTATTTCTGTTTGCCATCATGTCATATTTCCTGGAGTCGTTGGGCTGCTTGGCGTTAGATTAAGCCAGGTCCATTTCTACCTAACATGGCCGCCAGGATGCTGTGTGTGTGTGTGTGTGTGTGTGTGTGTGTGGGGGGGGGGTTAAGAGAAGGATAAGAGGATCTGTTCCAGTCTGCAGTCGGCTCCTCGGATCTAACCAGTACTGGAGCAACAGACACGTGCAGTCAACGTGTGTGTGTGTGTGTGTGTGTGTGTGTGTGTGTGTGTGTGAGCGCCCTCACACTCTGCTCCTCCTCCTCTACCTCCTCCTCCTTCTCCTCATCCTCTCCTTAACCGTCCACCGGGCCCCCCCTGCTCTCTCTTGTAGATCCGGCGTCTGGTACAGCCCCAACCTCCAGCGGCGCTGTGCCCTCTTCCCCGCTAGCTCCTCCTCTGCCTCTTCCTCCTCCTCCTCCTTCCCCACCTCCTGCTCCACCTATTCCCCCCCCACCGCCACCGCCGGCCCCGGCGGCCGGTCCCAGTGGGCCACGTACAGTCCCGGCCCCACCTCCAGCAGGGGGCGGGGCCTCAGTAAGGCGCCCCTCGTCGCTAAGGCTAGTCTGCCATAGTAAGTAACCCACAGCAACAAGCCTCGCCCCGCCCCGCCCCGCCGCGGGCCGAGCTCTTGGCTCCGCGACGGCTTGTCTGCAGCGTAGCCCGCCCGCTTGAGTTTGACCTGAGTTGACCTTTGATTTGTTGTTGTTGTTCTGGACGTGAGCTACGCATCGTGCCGCTGCCTGTTTGTTTGTTTGTTTGTTTGTTTGTTCTGACCGCTCGCCGCCGTGTCAGACGAGGTTCCTGCATGGCTTGGAACAGCTGATGCAAGATGGCCTCCGCCCTTTACTCTCTTACCATGTGTTTGTCAGCAGCTTTCTCTGAGTGTGCGTGCGCATTCGTGTGTGTGTGTGTGTGTGTGTGTGTCATTACCAAGACCCATTTTTGATCATTTCCATCTGATTGCCTGTACCTCCACCCCTCTCGTGCACAGATACAGCCCCCCAGAGTTTGAGTGGAGACGGAGAGATATGGCCCGGTGCCCCGCAGGGCCCGTAGAGATGGGTGGTGCTGTTGCCTATGCTCCTGCTACTGACCAGGACAATTAACCCCCCCTCCCCCTCAAGCCTCCTAAACCCCCCTCCCCCCCCCCCCCACCCTACATAGACACTCAGAGGCACAGCACCAGAGAAAGGGTGAGAGATGATGAAATGTAACCCCCCCCCCCCCACATTAACACAGCGGTCGGTGATGGTGTGTGGAAGAGAGAGAGAGAGAGACGAGAGAGAGGAGCACTGTGTTGTGTGTGTGTGTGTGTGTGTGGACACGAATGAAGTGTGTGTGTGTGTGTGTGTTGTGGTGTGTGCTGTGTGTGTGTGTGTGTGTGGTTGTGTGTGTGTGTGTGTGGTGTGTGTGTGTGTGTGCTGTGTGTGTGTGTGTGTGGTGTGTGTGCATCCACTCTGCTGTGATTTGGAATGGTTTGACACTGGGTTTCTGCTTTTCAATGTGTGATGTTCTAATCAACTGAGATCTCTTCTCAGACCTTTTTAAGGTCAAAATGTCCTCGTAGACTCGGCTGCAATCTCTCCGCATTCAGAAGGCATTGTGCTTTTCTAACGACCCAGTGTTAATTCATTCTGTAAATATAATCAGACCTATGAGTGCTGTGCATCACACCGTGTGATATCATATGTGAACCCTGTACGTGTGTGTGTGTTCGTTCCAGGTCGTACGTGGACGTGCACCAGCTGGACTCTCCCCACCTCCACCACCACCACCACCACACGGGCGGCAGTCCGCTGAGCAGCCCCACGGACCCCCCCGACGACCACCTCCAATGGCACGAGACGTCGTCCAAGCCCGGGACTATCGTCTAGTCAGTCGGCTCCGCCTGCCCATGAACTCTCACACACTTTTACCTTCACTGTGGCTGTGCCTTAGACTGCACTTACCGGTTTTACTGGATAAGTGCGACCCAAAGAATCACGGAAATACTTTTTATTTTCTCTTTTTTTTTTTATGAACCTGAAGACGAACAAAAAAGGAATATACCGACCCGGGTCTTGGTGTGTGCATGCTTAAAAAACAAAAACAAAAAAACAAACGCACACAAACCAACAAAACAAGTGACCGACTGGCTGTCGCGGTGCTAGCGTTGGCACCTAGCTATGGGAGGCTAGATGTAGGTCAACTTTGGACAGAGCCTCACTGTGGGCGGGGCCTCACCTGGGACTTGCTGGAACATTTTAAGGGAACTGGAGTCATGTGCACTTCCTGAACCGACGTCCAGAAGGGGTTTACCTGCCTCTCTCTCTGTGTATATAGACATATAAATTAAGGACAAGGAAACGTCCCTTTAAGTTGGATATACCGAGCCTCGTAACAATTACAACCATGACTCTCGCCCCCACCCTGTCTCTGCCTCTTGCACAGATACTATGAAGGATAAAAGGTTGCCAGGGTGCTGTTTGGGAAAAATGAAGGATTCATTAGATTATGAACAGTGGAGGAGAGAGGGTGTTCTCTATCTGGCAACACCTCAAGCTGTTAAGGCCTCTGTATGCTCCTTCGGAAATACATCGGAGACCGGCTTCCGACGCTCCTGTTGGGTTCTTTTCGTTTGTTTGGCGGGGGGGGGGTCCGCGAATTCGGGCGTCCGATTTGTTCGGTTCTCAGAAGCATACAGAGGCCTGTAGCGCTACTCGTGTGACGTTGGACGTTTGGAGATCAATTTACAGAAGTATTCTCGCCTTTCTCAGTATCCACGATGATATAACACAGTCCTGCCAAATACCATCCGGGATTTTAATATGACTTACAGGTGCTTTGTGTCATTGTTGTGTCACAGGTGAAACTCTCAGCTGTAAAAAAACAAAAAAACAACAAAACAAAACAAATAGAGACACTGATTTTAAAAGAAACCGTGGTTTTTTTTTTCTAACAAGCTTGTATCCATGCTGGAATCCATGGAGCGGTCTTTTTTTACTATAATGCTGTATGTACATGTTGGTATTGTAAATACATTGGTTTTGTTTCATAGCCTGTTTAAAAAAAACATGTAATATATAGTAAACAATCAATTTTTTAAGCTGGTTCTTAGTAATTTTTACAATTACATTGTTGAATTGTTTGAATAAAAAAAATCTAAGCATTTGGAACAAATCATTAATTTATGTGCATGATCCATTTTTATTCATTTATTTTTTTTAAAGATGCTCCTGAAATGTAGTGAAACATGAGAGGCTAGGGCTGCTGCTTTGACTCTTAATGACTCTTATTGCATCAATTTGGTGAGACAATGGATTTAATCCTAAATCCATTACATTAAGTAATTGAATTGGGTGTTCTAATGCCATTAGTGGAATAGAATGGTCTGAAGTGTGACAGATCGCCACTTAACAGGGCTTTGTTGAAATGGCCAATTGATCTCAGCCCCATTTGTTTTTGGTGGGGGGTGTCCTGCCTCTGCAGGAGAGAGCAGCCAATTCTTAGCGCTTTTATTTTTTTACCTTCGCTACAGAATTAAAAGTCGTGTTGATATATCAACAGTTATATACGTATGAGATTAGCGAGTCAAATTGAACGCATCGACGTAGCAAATCTTCAGCGTTCCCAAAGCTGCAAACTTTATTCCGAGGTGTGTGTTGTCGTCGTCGTCAGGCTGGTTCTTCAGTCTCTTGAGCTGTAAAAACCGACCAAACCGGTCTTTAAAAGTCAGGCACGCCCTCCGCAGCCCATAAACTGCTCGTGTCATCCCTGGGAAACACTAACACACAGCAGCCCTCACCAGGCGTCCATGTTGCGGGGCCGTTCCTCAGGCCCTCCTACACACACACACACACACACACACACACACACACACACACACACACACACACACACACACACACACACACACACACACACACACACACACACCAGACACCTCACCTCAGATTACCCCTCCCCCCTAACTTCTTAAAATCATCTTGGAGCTTAAATTCACTTGAGTTCTGTTCTCTCTCTCTGTGTCTGTCTGTGTGTGTGTGTGTGTGTGTGTGTGTTTCTGTCTCTCTCTCTCTCTGTGTGTGTGTGACTCTCGCTCTGTGTTATGACTCTGGGCTGCAGTGAGGGATCCAGCTGTCTCCGTCTGTCCTTCAGCCGTCTGTCCTGCGCTCAACACCAGCTGGTCACGCGCTTCAAGGCAGGCGTGCTGCTGCTGCTGCTGCTGCTGCTGCTGGTGGACACGTTACTCCTGCTGGAACAATGTGCCCCTATGCACCCCTTAACCCCTCCCCTCCCCACACACAACCAACACTCAAACACAACAAACACCCCTGATGTCAGCACCAGATTAGCACTGGGATACAGCCACCACACCCTCTGTTTGCACCCACAAGACGAGTGGAAGCCAGTCGCCGCTGACAAACAAACAACTGTGCTAAGACAAGTTGCTGTTGCTTGTTGCTGTGATCTGACATGTCTCTCTCCACCCAGATCGGCACCTAAAGTAGAGCGTTAAGGGGGGGGGGGTAATCACTGGTTTAGCCGCCCCAGGGAGGGGGTCACATGATGGGTAATCTGGGATCCAGCATGCAGTCCTACTGTAATATGCTATAGCAGCCGGCAGTACGAAGTCACAGAGCCTGGGCTGGAAACTAAAAACCGCCTTGTTTCCTGTTTTGTGACACGAGAACTAGAGAACTAATTTGCGTGAGTGGATGAAGTGGGGAAGTGTATCTCTACAATGGCTGGTCTACCATTGTTTTGATTTCAAAAGTTTTTTGGGTTTTGTTTTTTTTACAGTTAACTAATGCTGGCCGAGTTTGTGTTCGCTGTGAATGGCCAACCAGGCACTTATAGATGCCTACCTCTGACCCGCTGACCAGAAACTTGCTGGCCAGATTGAGGTTAAGGTGAAGACTTCTTCAACCACCACTCTACCCAGGACCAGGAGACTCTTGTGGGGGTTGGTGATGGACTTGCACAGTTCAGTTCTGCTTGTGAGGCTGTAAGGCTTGTCTCAGCTCTGTGGTACGGATGCTAGCAGCAGCCAGACCTGCTCACACAAGACCAACTTGTCAGTGTGAGGAGAGCAAGCTAACCAGCTTAGCCATCCATTCCAGGCCAAGCTTCTCAGGGAAGGCGGGGATGGGGTGGGGGGTGGTGGTGGTGGAGGTCTCCTAGGGTCAGATCCTTTGGGTTAAGTGTGCGCTGTCATGCATGTTGAAGTATGGCAGCTTGTGCCCTTGGCGTTCAGAAAATAAGAGACAGGTGTTTGAATGAAGAAGAGCATTACCCAGCTCAGCACATTCACCGGTGTGTGTGTTGCAAAGGGTTAAGGAAGTCAACGTAACTTTCAGGTTGTTTTTTTGCCACCTGGCCGTGGTTTTTGAACTGTGGTGAAATGCAATGAAAGCTAAATGTCAGTTTTAACTCAACACGCTCTCAAAACACGGCTTCGGAGACCTGCTGTTGAAGGAGGAACAACTGTATCAGAACAAAGGCCCGTGCCAAGACTGCTTGTCTTGCTCAGAAACACGCAGCAAGGCCCAAACCTGTTCACCGTGAAGTGTGTGTGTGTGTGTGTGTGGATAGTCAACACAGCTGTCAAAGGAAATTGAACAAGGGCCTCTTCTGTACGCCTCATAGAACTAACCTTGAGGTTACTGTGTGTGTGTGTCTGTGTGTGTGTGTGTCTGTACTCTGCTAGGTTGCACAACATGGATGAGCTACTTCAGCAGAGGACACGCCTCCGAAGTAGAAAGCCCCTCAGGATCTCAACTTTATGCGTAAAGTCCCTCTCCTCCTCTCCTCCCACCACCTGAGCACACAGACCAGATCAGACCGAACTTTCTCTCTCTCTCTCTCTCTCTCTCTCTCTCTCTCTCTCTCTCTCTCTCTCTCTCTCTCTCTCTCTCTCTCTCCAAACGCCCACTCTCACCCTCTGAGCCGTGAGCAAGCAGCATAACAAGACGCCACGTTTTTGAGTCTCGCTAACGCAGCAGCAGTGAGACTCAAAAACAGGGTAAATGTCTAACGTATAAATAGCTTTCTTTATTTCTTTATTTGCTCAAGGACTTGACTCGGCGCTTTACACCACCCCGGTCCACCCGTCCGTGAAGGCTGCTGCTGCTGCTGCTGCTTACACAACAAATAATCACCGTGACGTACGCACACGCCGCTGTCATGGCCGCCGCCACCATGATCTGCAGACAATTTCATATGGAATCCAATCAGAAACACCCAGGACAGCTGAGGCAGCAACTGCTTTATTTTGGTGAGGGCGGGGGGGGGGGGGGTGTGGTGAGTCATGTCGTACAGATGGATCCACTTCGTCACCGTTCTCTTTCCCGCCCTCCCACCTTTCTCTGCTGTAATCTCCTCCTGCAGGCCATACAGCAGAACCATTGAGAGAGAGAGAGAGACATCAGAGAGACATCAGACAGAGGAGAGAGAGAGAGAGAGAGAGAGAGAGAGAGAGAGAGAGAGAGAGAGAGAGAGAGAGAGAGAGAGAGAGAGAGAGAGAGAGAGAGAGAGAGAGAACAACAAAGTTGACACATCCATCAGCCCTCGGGGGTCGCTGTCGAGATAAAACCAGTGGGAGGAGGAGGGGCGGGACGCAGATGGGCCCCGGGTCACGACCTTTGCTCTCCTTTGAAGGCGCCGTTGGGGCCAAATGCACTGTAGTCACCGCCGCAGAGGATGGGCTGGGATTTATAGTCTCCGGGTCATAGGTGTGGGCCTCTATTTTAACACCAGGTGGATAGATCAGCACACCAGCCGGCCCAGTCCGGACACGCCCACTTGTGTTGTTGTGATGTCACTAAATGGGTCGATTTTGAAATGGTGTGTGTAGTGTTGCCAATCTGTGTCGCACCTGGTGGTAGAATAGGGCCCCTTTAAAGTGGTAAAGGGGTTTAAGTGAGGTGGATTTATCTCAATGTTACCGAGAGAAGGATATGTCTTGAGGCCTCACACTGAGCCCTCATCTGCTCATCTGCTGGGAGTATTTGACTTCATTACCCAACTTCAGCATGTTGTGACAAGATATGGTTTTCGAGGTATTTCCCACCTGTGACCAATTAACTTACAGCTGAAATGCCTTTTCTTCTGCCCCATCCATCCATCCATCCATCCATCTAATCTATCCATACATTTATATATCTTTTGAGGAAGAACCACTGCACAGAAAGACCACGGAGCCGCTGTGATTTCCAGATCTGTATTCTCTTATCTTTCTGCTTTCAATCAGCACATTCCAGGCCACTGCTACAAAATGTCTTCACAGTCGAGTCAAGTAACGTTCACACGGGGATAAAATCAGTAACAACCCGCGTTCATAATCATATCTGGAGGACATAGTTAGTGACATGTGCATCTCTTCAAATCTCCAAAGACTCCATTGCATTGCAGTTGAGTATTTCACAATAAGCCAGGTGTGACCATAAATACTTTTGAAATTCAACAGAAATACCTCAAAATGGTCCGAGATGTGTCACAGTGAGGTACCACCCTGGGGGGGAACAGAAAGCCCTTCAGGTGACAACCCTGTCACCCCAACACACACACACATTCTCATACCCGTATTAAAATGTACATACTTCTCTCTCTCTCTCACACACACACACACACACACACACACACACACACACACACACACACACACACACACACACACACACTCTCTCTGCATTGGGGGTTTAATAGCACTGTGTGCTTCACGAGAAATCACGATTGTTCTCCGTTCAAAGTTGTTGTCCAAACACTGAGGAGTGTGTGTGTGTCTGATCAATATCTGTTGCGAGTTGTAACGTCTCATCTTCACTCATTCATCTTGGCTTTAAGGTAGTTCTCGATCATCTGCAGGTTCTCCTCCTGCTGCCCCAGCGCCTCCAGCAGGAGGCCCATGGGCGACCTCTTCAGCCCGGCGCCCTCCATCTTGTTCTCCAGTTTGTTCTTCATGTTGCGCAGGCGAAACGAGGCGTGCGCAAATATCACTGCGAGGCAGGGAGACAGATGCACGCAAGGTGGCTCCCGTTAGGTCCAGAGCGCTTCATCTGCCGCCAAAACTTCAGAACACTAAATAGCAGAAATAGAACAAAAATAACCGAGCGAGAGCCTCGTGGAAGGCACACTTCAGTAACACCGCTTAGAGAAACCGAAATAGTCGGCATTCCCTTCATTAAGACACTACACTATGATAAAAACCTTTAGACTAATGTTTTGGAGTAATTTCATAACACTATTGCTTGTCTGCTTCAGGTTTCCAATTGACAGATGATTTCAATTGATTATCTTTTTCAAATTACTTTCAAATACAAAAGTAGAGGCTTAGTATACACATTTGGACATTGAACATACGACAGAAATAAGACACAAATATAAAAAATGCACGGTGCACAGCCAAAAGAGGGCCTTGTGTGTGTTTCCAGGGACGACTGACTCCCGGTAACTTACTGGCCAGGGGAAACGTGATCCCTGACATGAAGACCATGACTCCGCCCACCAGAGACATCAGCATGTAGCTGACCACCATGACGGCGACCACAAACGCCGCGGGGTTCTGCCTCTTGAAGTTCTTGATGACCGCCTTATTCTCCCCGGCCCAGACGGAGCCGACGAAGACCCCCGCCACCACGGCCATCCCCATGAACATCCCCACCGGGTTCAGAAGCCTGCAGGTGGACAGCATTGTGGACGGGGTGGTCAAAACAAAACCCCAACCGTCACTTCTTCTGCCGCCGCTCGACTGGAACAAAACAATGTTGTCGTTGATGAAATGGCACCACCTAGCGGCCACATACTCGCAGTGCAAGCAACATGGCAACTAAGTCTGTAATGACATCTGACCCTAAATGCCAAAACAAATGCAAACAAACTACGACCGAGGTTTATAGATACACAAATGACTCCTGGTTTTTATTGATCACCCATCAATAATCATCAATAATCTCCATTGATTAGTGCATTTGCTGAATGAGCTAGAAAATGTATGCCTGACCAATGATATCATATTATCAGGAGGCCTAAAGTCCACATTGTATTAAGGTAAGTCTTCATTGTCCTAGTTTAGGACAAAAAGCTAACTAAAGCTGAAGTTTGGATGGCAGACAATAGTCAGACATAAACCATGCAACTAAAATACATCCATAAAAGCAAGAAAAGATCAATATAGTGTACACATGAATGCACAATTAAAGCAATTTCACTGTCTAACAGCTGGCCACACAGTCTGTGAGTGTGTGTGTGTGTGTGTGTGTGAGAATGATAATGAATCACGCCATTCAAATTAGCTCACACACTCAGACAATCATAGTCACATGTCAAATATACACACTTTCTTGATTCCTTTCCTTGTCCTATTTGATCCACTGATAGCAGCTGGTGATGGACATGATGGACTTAGTTTGAAAGCGTTAGAAACAGTGTATATCTTGACCTCTCAGACATCTGACACGTATTCAGAGTTGGTGGACTTGATTATTCTACTCACACTTGTAGGTTACTTGTCTGTGTTGCCTTAATCAGCTTTAATTGACAAAATGCTATTGTCAGTGAGTTGGTGACAGGTCTGCTGCAACCTTTAGACCAGAGGATTGTAGAGGAGTTTGAGTTAGAGGACCACTATCTCTAAAAGCGAGGGGGGTGGGGGGGTTACGCTATCTCAAGTGTCCAAACTCAGACAAAGTGTTGAACGACACACACACACACACACACACACACACACACACACACACACACACACACACACACACACACACACTCTCTCTCTCTGCATTGGGGGTTTAATAGCACTGTGTGCTTCACGAGAAATCACGATTGTTCTCCGTTCAAAGTTGTTGTCCAAACACTGAGGAGTGTGTGTGTGTCTGATCTATATCTGTTGCGAGTTGTAACGTCTCATCTTCACTCATTCATCTTGGCTTTAAGGTAGTTCTCGATCATCTGCAGGTTCTCCTCCTGCTGCCCCAGCGCCTCCAGCAGGAGGCCCATGGGCGACCTCTTCAGCCCGGCGCCCTCCATCTTGTTCTCCAGTTTGTTCTTCATGTTGCGCAGGCGAAACGAGGCGTGCGCAAATATCACTGCGAGGCAGGGAGACAGATGCACGCAAGGTGGCTCCCGTTAGGTCCAGAGCGCTTCATCTGCCGCCAAAACTTCAGAACACTAAATAGCAGAAATAGAACAAAAATAACCGAGCGAGAGCCTCGTGGAAGGCACACTTCAGTAACACCGCTTAGAGAAACCGAAATAGTCGGCATTCCCTTCATTAAGACACTACACTATGATAAAAACCTTTAGACTAATGTTTTGGAGTAATTTCATAACACTATTGCTTGTCTGCTTCAGGTTTCCAATTGACAGATGATTTCAATTGATTATCTTTTTCAAATTACTTTCAAATACAAAAGTAGAGGCTTAGTATACACATTTGGACATTGAACATACAACAGAAATAAGACACAAATATAACAAAATGCCAAAAGAGGGCCTTGTGTGTGTTTCCAGGGACGACTGACTCCCGGTAACTTACTGGCCAGGGGAAACGTGATCCCTGACATGAAGACCATGACTCCGCCCACCAGAGACATCAGCATGTAGCTGACCACCATGACGGCGACCACAAACGCCGCGGGGTTCTGCCTCTTGAAGTTCTTGATGACCGCCTTATTCTCCCCGGCCCAGACGGAGCCGACGAAGACCCCCGCCACCACGGCCATCCCCATGAACATCCCCACCGGGTTCAGAAGCCTGCAGGTGGACAGCATTGTGGACGGGGTGGTCAAAACAAAACCCCAACCGTCACTTCTTCTGCCGCCGCTCGACTGGAACAAAACAATGTTGTCGTTGATGAATGGCACCACCTAGCGGCCACATACTCGCAGTGCAACAACATGGCAACTAAGTCTGTAATGACATCTGATCCCTAAATGCCAAAATAAATGCAAACAAACTACTACCGAGGTTTATAGATACACAAATGACTCCTGGTTTTTATTGATCACCCATCAATAATCATCAATAATCTCCATTGATTAGTGCATTTGCTGAATGAGCTAGAAAATGTATGCCTGACCAATGATATCATATTATCAGGAGGCCTAAAGTCCACATTGTATTAAGGTAAGTCTTCATTGTACTAGTTTAGGACAAAAAGCTAACTAAAGCTGAAGTTTGGATGGCAGACAATAGTCAGACATAAACCATGCAACTAAAATACATCCATAAAAGCAAGAAAAGATCAATATAGTGTACACATGAATGCACAATTAAAGCAATTTCACTGTCTAACAGCTGGCAACACAGTCTGTGAGTGAGTGAGTGAGTGTGTGTGTGTGTGTGTGTGTGTGAGAATGATAATGAATCACGCCATTCAAATTAGCTCACACACTCAGACAATCATAGTCACATGTCAAATATACACACTTTCTTGATTCCTTTCCTTGTCCTATTTGATCCACTGATAGCAGCTGGTGATGGACATGATGGACTTAGTTTGAAAGCGTTAGAAACAGTGTATATCTTGACCTCTCAGACATCTGACACGTATTCAGAGTTGGTGGACTTGATTATTCTACTCACACTTGTAGGTTACTTGTCTGTGTTGCCTTAATCAGCTTTAATTGACAAAATGCTATTGTCAGTGAGTTGGTGACAGGTCTGCTGCAACCTTTAGACCAGAGGATTGTAGAGGAGTTTGAGTTAGAGGACCACTATCTCTAAAAGCGAGGGGGGTGGGGGGGTTACGTTATCTCAAGTGTCCAAAAAGGGGCAGCTGACTGGGCGGGGCTTAGTTACCATGGTAACGAGCTGTCACCCCTGGGTTACTATTGGGTGTTTTTCTTCATAAAACTTGGAAGCAGATTCTGTGAGTGTGCTCATGTACTTTTAACAAATATTGTGAGTCACTTCCACGATGTACATCCCCTACCAATAAATATAAATATGAATATATATATAAATAAATAAATAAAAATATATTGCATTGAAGTTTTGTATGATTTCTGCAGATACAAGTTCATATATTTTAACATCTTTAACATTTTAAACATATTTAATCCGTGTGTTTATAGAATAGGCCTAAGATCACAAAACCATGTCAACATTTCAATACAACATCCCAGCTGATAACATGGGTAAGTTGACTGTTCTGTTCAGAGGCACTTAAATTAACTTTTATATAAATAAATAAATAAATACAAAACATTATATGAATCAACATCCGCAACCTCCGCCAAAATCAAGATGCCAAGTCACGGATGACAAGACAGACAAACACTTCCTGATAATCACATCATAAAATAAAATACAAAATACAAATACAAAAGTTCAAATGTACGATCGAAACAAAAAACACGAACGACTAAAAACTAACGTCTACTCACCCAACTAACAGGAACACTACGATGGCCATGACGATATAATTGGTCTGGTAATACAGAAGGTTGTTGATCACTCTGTTGTTCCATCTCGCCAGATCTCTGAAATCTGGTTTGGAGAATCTCTCCGAGGAAGGGCAGAAGTCGTCCCAGGGCCTCAGCGGTGTGAGCTCCAGTCTGGACATTATTTATTTTGGTTTGACAATAATAAAAAAAAAAAAGGGTTTGACAGCAGCAACAACAAAACGAGCCGACAGAGATCATGGAAATCTCGCGAGAACAAAACAATTCCGTGATAGACCCCCCCTTTGCGCAGATCGTCGGAAGCAGGTGGATAATCTCGCGAGAACAAAACAATTCCGTGATAGACCCCTTTTCACAGATCGTCGGAAGCAGGTGGATACTCTCGCGAGAACAAAACAATTCCACTGTAGACATGTGATAGACCCTTTTTTCACAGATGAAATCTCGCGAGAACTGAACTAAACAAGTGCATAATTCCATTCCGGATAGGTAAATCCGAAAATGTTTAATCTGGTAAAATTCTTTGCTTACTTTGACAAAACCATAAAGATCTGTGCTATATACTATGTTTATATATATAATTCTTCTGTCTATCTACCTATTTATTTATTTATTTATTTATTTATTTACTTATTAATTAATTAAGTAATTTATTTATTTATTTTGTATTAGTATTTTATTTATCCTATGTTGTCGCTGTGTTGTACAATCATTCATGTTTTGCTTTAACATTCATATCAACGAGACGAGCAGATAGATCGTGGTGGGGGGAAATCTCGCGAGAACGAAACAACGATAACCATGACAGACCGTTTTCACCAATGGGAAATCTCGCGGGAACTGAACTAAACAAGCCCATAATTCCATTCCGGATCGGTAAATCACCAAAAATGTTTAATATGGTAAAATGACATACCTATTTACTTACTTTGACAAAGAATAAGGATCTGTGCTATATACTATGTCTATATTAGTTATATATATATATTTATATATATAATTATTTCATTTATTTATAAAAAATGTTGTTATTGTTTCATTGATCCTATGTTGTCGTATAAAATCATTCATGTTGTGCTTGCATTAACATTCATATCAATAAGGTACAACCCAACGACACAACGCGAGACTTATATTGACCTTAAATCCCGCCCCTAGTTGTGACGAAGCGTGCGTTGATTGGTCAGCTGTCACACACGTGGGTGAAAACACTTCCTGTATCGTTTCAGGACAGGGAGCTGGTGGCTGGAGGATGAGTCCCAAGTTTCCTCTGTATTTTAGGTTTGTTTCTTACAATGTGTCGTGTTAAAAACATTCATTTAACACTAAACTATTGCTTTTATTACACAAACTATTCCATCTGCTCATCATATGATCTCTTGTTTGTTTGTTTGATTGTTTGTAGTGTCAATGTTGGGCAGGATCATTAACCCTCTGCTGACCACAAGACCGACTTGTTGTATTCTTTGGAGACATTACTTCACCATGAAGCTGAAGACCAGTGAATTTCACTCCTTGTTTTCGGATGGGCTGAACGCTGTGGCGGGTAAGAAGAGAAACACCACGGCCACCTGAAATCCATTCAATTGCATTGTGTTACATACTCAGTAATACTCAGTTTTACGTGCAATATTATTAATATTACTGTCCAACATCATGTGCAATAATCTATCATGTGCTGTATTATTATTATTATCATGTTGTCTATAAATATGATCTTTAACACTACCTCTCATCTCCTCTCATCATCATGTGCAATATTCTTAATGTCATGTCCAATAATATTACACTTCAATTATGCCAAATTGTTTTCACCGTCGGAATATCTTATCTTGCCTACATATTTGGTATTTTGACTGTACATTTGTAAATCTGTAATCTGTATTATTCTGTTCTTTTCCATATTGTTTTATTGTACTGTATCGCTACGTAACCTGGCACAAGAATTTCCTTCGGGATTAATAAAGTTCTATTCTGTTCTGTTCTATTCTACTGTATGTCTCCGTCCTAACCAGGTCTTTTTGAGAAGCACCAGTTTGAGTTGAGGATAGCCGGCGGTGCGGTGCGGGACCTGCTGACGGGCAAGCGACCCGAGGACGTGGACTTCGCCACCACGGCCACCCCGGAGGAGATGAAGCGCATCTTCCAGTCTGCGGGGGTCCGGATGATCAACAACCGAGGGGAGAAACACGGCACCATCACTGCCAGGGTAAGACCGCTGTGATCCTGGTCTCCTTGAGGGTAATTGAGAACTTGTTGCATGTTGTTGACCTATCCCACTACCTGCATGTTGTTGACCTATCCCAATACCTGCATGTCGTTGACCTATCCCACTACCTGCATGTTGTTGACCTATCCCAATACCTGCATGTCGTTGACCTATCCCGATACCTGCATGTCGTTGACCTATCCCGATACCTGCATGTCGTTGACCTATCCCGATACCTGCATGTCGTTGACCTATCCCGATACCTGCATGTCGTTGACCTATCCCTATTCCAATACCTGCACGTCATTGACCGATCCCAATACCTGCACGTTGTTGACCGATCCCGATACCTGCATGTTGTCGACCTATCCCAATATAGGTAGCTGGCAAAGCTCCGTCAGAAAAATAATGCATGTTTTACCTTGGAATGGAAAAGACAATCCCTCTATCCCACACAGTATGCAACGCAGTAGGGTTTGTGTGGGTGTGGTAATTGGTGTCCACTGTTATTACATTAACTTGAAGAACAAGATAGATTGTTACACAGAACCATCTGGGAAGTCGTCCTTAGAAAGTTAGTTTGGTAAAGGGCAGGGAATTTCAAAAAGTACTTGGCAGGTGATTGGATGAAGCATCTGTCTTATCATGTAGGACACGTAGCTCCTCTTAGGATGCTGATTTGTGTGAACCACTGTGATTTCATTTTTATTTATTCCGCTCATGGTCATGTACAACTCCAGAAAATTAGAAGGAAAAAAAAAAGAAAAAACAATCAAAACACATCTGTTTGTACATTCCATGACATGGAATGTACAAACATGAGTAACATGAGAAAAGGAAGTTTGTGATTCAGCCATGAGCCCATAACTTGAAGCGGATGGATTCTAACATGATTACGATCTTGTGCATCTTGCTGCCTCACATCACCACAAGGTAACTATTTTATAGCCCTGAACAGTATCACGTTGTTTGTGGGTGTTTTGATGGAGCCCAAATGTTCTCTGTGGATGGGTGCCGATCCATGACTAACTGTGGCTCTAGTCATCCGCCTTCACGGTCACAGTGATGTCTACTGTCCCGTTGGCAGCTCCACGACGAGAACTTTGAGGTGACCACTCTGCGGGTGGACGTCCAGACAGACGGACGCCACGCTGAGGTGGAGTTCACCACTGACTGGGAGAAGGATGCCGAGCGCAGAGACCTCACCATCAACTCCATGTTTTTAGGTAGCTCTCCACTGGACCACTCAAATAATAACCGAAATTTTAATCATTAAATATATGAAATTGCACCTTTTATTTGCTCATTTTTTATATATATTATTTTATTTAAATTGTAAGAATTTCAATATAATTACATTCTGTTATTACAATGTTATGCACCAATCCACAAAAGCACATTCCTTGTTTGTGAAAACTGCTTGGCAATAAACCTGTTTCTGATTCTGAACATAATACAAATACTAATAATTCAGTTTCCGATTCCTACTCTGCTCTGCTCTCTATTAATGCATATTATGAGTCATTTCGATATGTCAAGGCGTGTGCTTTGTATTTTATTTCATATAACACGGCACAAATGTGTTGAACCGTTCTCCCCCAGGGTTAGACGGAACCCTATACGATTACCACAACGGGTATGAAGACCTGCAGAACCGCAAGGTCCGGTTCGTTGGCAGGGCAGACCAGAGGATCCAGGAGGACTACCTGAGGATCCTTCGCTACTTCAGGTAAGAAGGGAGCTTGTTGTGATGCTATTATACAACAGCATCAGCCATAGATTTTGATAGATAGATATTGATTTAAAAATTCTTCTCCTCACCTTCAAGGCCCTTCACAATCTTGCACCCTTATATCGCTCTGAACTTCTTCACTCCTACACTCCCTCTCGCACTCTCCGATCCTCCTCTGCCTTCCAACTCACAGTACCTTCTGCCCGTCTGACCACCATGGGGTCTAGAGCCTTCAGCCACTCTGCCCCCCCTCTCTGGAAATCTCTCCCACAAGATATCCGCAACATTAATTCTCTCTCCACCTTGAAATCCTGCCTAAAAACCCACCTTTTTTATTTGTGTATTTTTATTAAAAAAATTTAAATTGGCATATTGTGTATGATTGTGTATGACTTTCATGATTATTACTTTTTACTGATTGTTATTTTCTATCTCTGTTTTTAAGTCCCAATTAATTTTGACCATGTTTTGTTGCCTGTTTATGCTGTGTAAGGTGTCCTTGAGTGCCTAGAAAGGCGCCAAAAATAAAATGCATTATTATTATTATTATTATTATTATTATAGCATCAGCACAAAATATAGTCTTCAGTTTTTCGAAATAGTATTTGAGCATCTGTTGTCTTATGATGACTTGAATAGAAATACTTTAAAGCACTGCTATTGTACCACCAGGTGTGAGGGTGATTAGCCCTTCCAGCCTGTGATTAGCCCGTCTCAAAATCTTTTAACATCACAAGTGGGAGTGTCTACCCAGATGTATGGTGGATAGATCAGCCTACCAGTTGGTACAGTCCACTGGGTAGGCTGGCAGGCTGATTTGAAACCTTTAGTTTACAGACACCTATGTATTTCACCAATGTATTTTCTTATTACCAATTGCGCGTTTACAGAGCCCCACCTCCAGTAACACTTTCGGTCAAAATAAATATGAAGTTAAACGCCCTGTTTGCCCAGATTTGAGCCTGTCTGCCATTAGCCTTTTAGAGATTAATATGAAGTCTGATGATGCATGAGACCACCATCTCTTCTTTGACGCCTCCAGTGACTCATCCCTGGTGGTCCCATACTCCCTTTCCCCTGCCCAGATTCTATGGCAGAGTGGTGCCGGAGCCTGGCGACCATGAGCCTGAGACCCTGGACGCCATCCGGGACAACGCCTCGGGCCTGGCAGGCATCTCCGGGGAGAGGATCTGGGTGGAGCTGAAGAAGACCCTGGTGGGCAGCCATGCCGATCACCTGCTGGAGCTCATGTATGACCTGGGACTGGCCCAGTACATGGGTAAGAGGAGGAGGAGGAAGAGGGTGGTGATTGGCTGCTGGTTGCCATGGTACTCCCAGTGCGTGACTGCGTGGATGCATTGCTGTTTTTTGTTGTATTCTCTACATGGTTGTTGTTGTTTCTCAGATGAGAAAACCAATGCCTTAGTCCATCCATAATGCATTTTGCAAAGGACAACACAAGGAAGAAACATGGATTGTATTTAATGTAATCTTTCTCATGAGAGTGGTGGTCTTGACATCAATCGGGCACGGTGGCACAGTGCTTGCACTGCTGCCTCACAGCAAGAAGGTCCTGGGATCGATTCCCGCCTGGGGCGCTATTAACTGTGGGGTGCCCAGGTGGGTGATCTCCCGGCCTTTCTGTGTGGAGTTTGCATGTTCTCCCCGTGCTCCGAGGGGTCTCCTTACGGAGTAAAAAGAACCCCAAAATAAAAACATGTGAAGATCGCCTCTCCTGTCCACATCCCTGACCAAGCTGTGGACGTACAACCTGGAGCTGCTGGTCCCCGGGCGCCGTTGAGTTGGCTGCCCACTGCTCCTGCTGGCCGCAGGATGGGTTAAATGCAGAGGACAATTTCCACGGGCCACCCTCCCTGCATGCGCGTGTGTGTGTTTGGCGGCCACCACTTCCCGCTGTGTGTTGTGTGACCAATACGTGTGGATTAATAAAGAGATCTTCTTCTTCTTCTTCTTCTTCTAATGTTGCAGCTGATTAGCGCAAATGGATCACTTCTCATTGTATGTTTTAATAAAGTACATAAATAGGTCTGGCCAAGTATTTATGCTATCTGTATATTAGCAGGATGCTTTCATATTTGGACGCTCCTAGCAAAAGTGAATAGACATAGTTTTAGTTGCTCACACAAAAACACTCTTGTGACGCGCCTCCCCAGGTCTACCAGCAGATGGAGACGTCGAGGAGATGAAACGTGTGTGGCAGAACACCAAGGATCATTCCCCCAAGGCCATGACCGTCCTGGCGGCGTTCCTCCGCCGGCCCGAGGACGTGGACAAGATGGACCTGCGGCTCAAGGTGTCCAAAGAGGAGAAGACGCTGGCTCACTTCCTGGTCAAGCACAGACGGGAGCTCCGCAGGTGTCCGGAAAACCCTGACAGCCTGACCCCCTTCACGGACTTCATCATCGATGTGAGTTTGGTTTGATCGTCTCTGGTTTGATCGTTCGTGATAAGCTGCTGTTAACACCGCGGTGGGTGGGTGTCTGCTGTACTGGTGCTTACATTTCTGGTCTCTGTGATTCTGCACGTAGTCCGACTCGAGGATATTGCGGCGCAAATTCGGTGGCATCTGGTGTGTTTAGCGTCGATTTCCTCCATGCTGTTCGCTGTCAGCGGAAATTAAGCGGGAAATGTCTTAAGGACAGTCCTCCAGTCCTTGCTGCCATCCGTTGCCTGACGTTTTGTATTGTTGTAGTTAAATGGTAATTTTTTCGTTCTATTAGCCTTGCAACTATGAATGGTTGAAACCTGCTCTATTCTTATCTTTATGTACCACAGCGATATATTGCTGTCTCCTTCAACATATGTACTCTTTGTAAGTCGCTTTGGATAAAAGTGTCTGCCAAATGCCCTAAATGTAAATGTGATCTTAAGCTGCAGCACAGCTCTCTGTTGGCTACACAAGTGGTGAACATAAAGAGACCCAACAAAGCAGCATTTTGTGTGAAAAAGCCGTGTTGTTGTTGGAAGAGATGTTTAAGCGACTGTCTGTATTGGTCATGTTGAAAGCAGTGCTAGCCACGAGTCGGTGTCCACCGTCCTCCACTCATCCCTTCTGTTCACGTTTCTCCATCTTCCCCCGCAGAACCGGGAGATGGACACCCAGCTGAAGGTGTGTGAGCTGCTCAAGTACCAGGGCGAGGCGCGGCTGCTGGCCCGGCTCCGCGGCTGGTCGGTGCCCCGCTTCCCCGTCAACGGTCACGACCTGCGGAGCCTGGGCGTCACCTCGGGCAAGGAGCTGGGCGCCACGCTGCAGGAGCTGCGGGACCTGTGGAAGAAGAGCCGCTTCCAGATGGACAAGGAGGAGCTGCTCAGCCACGTCAAGCACTGAACCCCCGCGGTGATTTTCACGTGGCTGTGTGGGATTGTGTGCGTCGAGGGAGACAGAAGTGGACAGAAGGAGGCAACAGCTGTGGGAGGGTGAAGGCTGTTCCAAATCGCCCGTCTCCTCATTGGCCCAATATAGTTTTGATTTGTATTTAATTATAATTTTGTTTTTTTTTAAATCCGCATCCTTGAGCACATCGAAATGCAGATTTGCTGCCAGCCTCACAGCTGCGACCGTATGAGAAAAGTTTGTTACTGACAAAAAGCGACGGATAGCGCCTCATCTGTGTTATTGCAGCGCCATTTTAGTTTATTTATTTATGGCTCCCTCGGAAAGTCATCGGGAGACAACGTTGGCTAAAGATGATGACCGATCCTCCAGGCTTAATCACTTTCCTTTTTTGTAATTATACTAGAACGCTAATTCCATACTAATTAGTAAAGAATTGTCTGGATTGGAAAATACCTAATTTAAAATGTCCAAGAATCATGCATGACCATAAAGGTCTAGTGGTTACATGTTATTATTGCATAAATAAAAATATGTGCCGCATATATTTTTGCTATTGAGTGAATAAACTGTTTTCCAATATAGGAAGCCAACAATATAAGTCATAATTGTCATGTTTTGGCGAACCTCTAAATGACAAATGACACTCAAATGATGTTCTCCAGGTTTTGTTTGGAGTCACACACTCTGGTTGCTCCTCCTTCCTGGGGTGGTCCACATAAAAGACTGCAATCTGGAGTTGTCCACACGCACACACACACACACACCTGTTCTTCCATCTCGCATTATCTCCCAAGATAAGGATTGTATGAGATATCCATCGTAGTGGACTGGAATGCGCGTCCATCTGTTGGAGGATCATGGTGCTTTTTCTCAAACTATAAGTTTCATTTCACCCAGGAGAGGAAAGCATGTCTCGGTTCCGTCCAAGACACCACCAACCTCGGTGTCATCGGCGGGCTTAGCGTCCCCGCCGGCGACGACCCACCGAGGGACGCGCGTCTGGCTCGGGTGGAGATCAAAATATACTGGAGGGCCCCTGTTCACCTCTTACAAAATAAATAGCCTACTTAACAAACATGAAGAAAAGAATGTTCTCTTAAGTATGCATGGATTAAAGTTCTCCGTCTCCAGACGGAGTTCCGTCATTTGAAAAAATGAGAGGAAAACAACGTTTGTGTTGTGGTACGGTTTGGGCCATCCCATCTAATCATGTCCGTGGCATTAAAGTGAAACAGCTCTTAACCAATAAGTGCTCGCCAGAGCCTTGGTATTAGCCAATCAGAAGCATAGCAGGGCGGGGCGCTCTAGCGCACGAGCAAATTAAGAAGGAATCCCTTGTATGGTGGATCCTGCGAGTAACGTAACGTTACTGTGTGAAACTTATTGAAGTTTGGAAGAACTTCAGAAACAGTGGAATGCACGAATGGATATTATGATATGACGGTCTATCTGTGGATATTTATTACTTAAAGTGGATAGCTGATGATGGATAACGTTATCTGAGAGCAGCTTCTTCGGTAAGTCAAGTGTCTCTATTTGCTGTTAATGTCACCGCGTCCTGTTGCGGTTTAGGATTAACGTCATTTGTAATCTCTGTCATTTGAACAGCTGTTATTGTCATCTATGTTTATTCCCTCGGTTTCGGTAACACAATTGAGATGCTTGTACTGGTAGCCTACGTTAACGTTACGTAACGTAACGTTACGTTACTAGCTGATGATGGATAACGTTATCTAACGTTACGTTAACGTAACGTTAATTCCTGTGTAGAAGAAGATCTCTTGTGATTGTGATATTGGTCATTTATCTTGTTTAAAACACGAAGAAGAGCAACACGGAAAAGATGTTAATTTGTACACTTTACTAGGGTGGCTGTGTGGTTCTTCAGGTCGCCTAAACACTAACGTTAACGTTAAATTAGCATCCCAGTATGGAGGCGCTATTGCTCGAGGAAGGCTCCGACGTATCGCAGATGGAGAAATCGGTCAAAAATACATGAAGATGGGCTTGGCTCAATGAAACTTCCAGGCGTGTGTCTGTGCGTGGTATGCCACAAACACATTCAATACGGCAGTAATGGGAAAAAAAAAAAAAAAGTCCTGCAATGAGGAGAAAGTGTCTCTTCTTTTGAGAGGTATAAAAATCATTTAAAGGAGGAGAAAATCAGCAAACAGAAGAAAAGGAAACTGAGGGAAGCAGTAAAGGTTCTGTCCTCAGTTAGGGTTAAAAGGTAACAAAGCCTCCTCCTTCAACCTGCTGGCGAAGGGACCTCTGGAGTTAGAGCCCCTGCAGCTCCCAAAGCCTCCTCCTCAGCCTCTGGAGTTGGAGCCCCTGCAGCTCCCAAAGCCTCCTCCTCAGCCTCTGGAGTTGGAGCCCTTGCAGCTCCCAAAGCCTCCTCCTCAGCCTCTGGAGTTGGAGCCCCTGCAGCTCCCAAAGCCTCCTCCTCAGCCTCTGGAGTTGGAGCCCCTGCCCAGCTCCCAAAGCCTCCTCCTCAGCCTCTGGAGTTGGAGCCCCTGCAGCTCCCAAAGCCTGGAGTTGGAGCCCCTGCAAGCTCCCAAAGCCTCCTCCTCAGCCTCTGGAGTTGGAGCCCCTGCAGCTCCCAAAGCCTCCTCCTCAGCCTCCTCCACTCTTGGCGTTAGAGACACTGCACCAGTAGATCATTCCACAGCAAAACCCCGGAAACTGGTATCAGGTGTAGCCATGCTTGAGGCATATGGTTTCAAAGTGAAAAGCACTTTAGAGACATTTGCACAACATTTGCACATATTGTTCTTTAATGCTGGTACAATTGCACTTATTGTTCATTTATTTTTGCTGGTGCTGTTTATTTTTTGTAAGTGATGACAGGCTCACATAAAACAAAAGCCTTGTTTTGTTGGGTGTTTAAGATAAATAAAAACATGCACTGAAAAGTTATGCAGATGGTTGATTATTTGTAAGTCTTAATAGATTGAAAACATTTAAATTACATAAAAGCAAACTGACAATAGAAAAGCTGTTCAAAATGACCTTCCTTCTAAATGCAATTGGTCTTGAGAATTTAGATTGCGTAGGTTAAAGCCTTCTTACAACTTGAATGCTGTATTGGGAGCAGAAACAGAAGAACTGTTGGGCTAAGGGCATGTACACAATATACTCCTGTTTACATGAAAACCTATGGGAAGTGACCGCACGGCAGAAATAAAGGAGCCGTTAAAGTGTGGCGTGTAGATGGCTGGGGAATATGATTTGGCCTGAAAAAATGTTTCAGTCAAATAATTTTTTCTTGCTTTAATCCCTGAGTATGATATGATCCAAGCAAACCTCAGTTAACCACATATTAAAAGTATCACAGTATTCTAAATTATGTTAAAATTAGTTTTTTGTCAAATAACGTGACTTTTTTCCTGCTCGGCCATGGTGGGGGCCCTATATGGTTTCTTTTCACGGGGCCCAAAATCCCCGGTGCCACCCCTGGGTTTGACCCCCAACCAAAGGGCTCAGGTCAGGGTTCGTCCTTGAGCAAGATGCCTCGTTAATGAGTTAATGCTAGTCACTTTGGATAGGCCTATACAAGCATCGGCAATGCTGAATGCTATAATAATACATTATAAATGTAGGAATGTTATACAGTATATAAATACATTAAGACCTGATGAACTTCTGCAATCAAACCAAAATATGTATGTATTGGTTTTTATGTGGTGGGGTATTGCCTCTTGGCTGTATGTTATGTAACCTGTAACCACATATTTCATTTTCATACGGATCTCCGCTTCACCCGTAGTTTGTTTGTTTCTTTGTGTGTTGATGGTTCCTTCCAGCTTCCGCGTTCACCGTCCTGATGCTGCTGGCCAGCCTGAACAGCTGCGCCAACCCCTGCATCGACCTGCTGTTCGGCGACGGGGGCCGGGACCCTGCTTCTGCTGCCGTGGCGGCGGCGGCGCACACCCGGAGGCCACCATGGTCAGCTCCTCCATGTACATCAGCTTTAAGAGTCTGTCAGAGGCCAAGTAATCAATAATCAATAACAACCAAAAAACAATCTTGTTCAGTTGTAGCCACGCCCCCTCGCCGCACAGACACACATAACAATCGGGGACAAAAACTGCTTAGTCATTGTTGTTGTGTAATTTAATGAGGGTGGGGACTCCTGTCACTCCGACGCTCATAAATCCAAAAGTATAAGTCCGTTTGTTTACCTACGTTTTGATGTGTAAATTACGTATGTGGAGTTAATATTGTGGGCGGGATGGCAGTTTTAAAAATATATTATGTATATTATGTAGGCCCATATGATATATTGATATTCACATGTTCATTCACAGAATGTAGATGTCAATTCTATTCCCTATGTCTATATCCTCACGCGATTGAGTTTAGTGCTTATTTATTTATTCACTGCCATTTGCAGTGTTCGTGTCGTGCTTTTATTTATTTTAGGACATCACGATGCCTCGTAGAATCATGACTATGCATGTGAAACGTAATTGTTAATGATACAAATATTCTCGTATTTATTATTATTATAATTATTTACATCCGAGGATGTCTGTAGAATTGATGTGAACGCAATCAATGATTTCTCACAAATTCAGCCCTTAAGAACATGGCCGCACTCCAAATAGTAAGAAGAAATTTCTTCTTAACTTTTTCTTAACTGCATTCGAGAATGAGGTCCATTGTCTGGAAGTTCTATCTCTGTAATTTAACTCTCCAGAAGGTGTCAGTGCTGCTGTGGAAATGAAATAAATGCAATTGGACCCACAGTAGGCCTGTACTTTTTACATGCTATGATTTGAATTCTGACCATTTTGTGTAGAATTCCACTGCACTTCAATCTAAATGGAATTAGCAGATTTCTAAGGATGACTATACAAGTTAGAGAGGCGAACAGAGGAATGATTGATATTGTTGAAAACACCCATAACCCAGAAATTGAGGATTTAATAGGCTCTGGGTTGAGAGTCCTGTGTTATTGGAAAACCTCCAACATGATGTGAACCCGCATGCTTTCCAATACTACAGTTATGAACTCCCAAGTACAGCAAAGGGAATAGGACCAAATTGTCTGATATTGTGGTAAAACTGTTTATCCGATACAGCCAGACAGTGACAGATTGTCTAATGCCGTTGCTCGTTGAAAGACGGTGTATATACAGTCAGTGTTTAAAGGAAATATCAATTTTGGAGGAGAGGAGCGTTTATATTGGGAAAGTCTGCGATGAAACGTTGCAATACGCTTAGCCTTGCTGAGTCTCTCTCCTTCTCTGTCTGTCTGTCTGTCTGTCTCTCTAAAACTGGTGTCTCTCTTCCATCGTGATGGTTGGTTGTTGTCACCGCCTTCAAGTCACACATACGGTGGGATGTCAATAGCATACAATAAATCCTAACAATACGTCAACACAACATGGTTGGGCACTTTTGTCAACACAGTCAAACATGAGTGTTTCATCAGGTTTAGACCCAAATGTCTCATAGACTCTCAATAGCGCAGAATGAAGGCGGCTTTGAGCAACATCAATAAATGTCAACCTTCGTTTCACAAGAATAGATGAGGACAAATGGGTCTTTTTCCACTACTTGTTTGTGTTTTTGTTCGACGCCATTCATAAACATGCATCTGGATTGTGTGCAAACTGCAGGCAAATATAATGTTGTGAGATTAATAGTCTGTTGAGCTTCTGTCGCTGCAGACTCCCACTGCTAAAGTGCTCATTATCCATTCCTATCATTACATTCTTTGATATCTGTAGCTGTGTGTATAAATGAATTATCCCACATGACTTTCTCATTTGGTTTCTGATTGGTTCCTCAATGGAAAGATTGTTTCCCCATGGACTTCTGTGGCAGTGTGTAGAGCATGTCGTCCATATTGTTTTTCTGTGGTCGACTACAGGATTGCTGTGGTAAAATACAGTGACAGGTTAGTGTAGGATTACACTTAAGAGACACAAACTGTTTCAAATGAGTTACGTGTGCCAATCTAGAAGAAACACCCAGAATTACAACAACCCCTGATGTCTGGACCCTGATGTTACTTCCAGGTGACAGTCCCAGTTAATCGCGCGGTTGGGGTGGTTTAGCGGAATCAGTGGCTGTTGAGATTCAGGGTGTCATGCTGAGTCCTTCCTTGCCTCTGGTCACCCCTGCAGGCTTCTACCCTGCGGGGGTGAACCTGCTCAAACATTAGCCACTGTAGCCGCTAGCGTTGTAGTCACACGAGTGTGTGAGACGTATCTGTTTGTCTGTATATTAACTGCAGGTACTGTGATATACTCTGTATTTAAGTGTGTGTGTGTGTGTGTGTGTGTGTGTGTGTGTGTGTGTGTCTGTGTGTGTGTCTGTGTGTGTCTGTGTGTGCATGTGTCTGTGTGTGTGTGTGCATGTGTCTGTGTGTGTGTGTCTGTGTGTGTGTGTTTTAAGGACTCTTATTATACCACCGAGTGTGATTCGCCTAACCCTGTCGGTATAATATTAGCCCTTTAAGGTGTGTGTTGTCTGCTTGTGTGCATATGCTTGTCTCACTCGGCGTGCGTGCGTGTGTGTGTGTGTGTGTGTGTGTGTGTGTGTGTGTGTGTGTGTGTGTGGTGTGTGTGTGTGTGTGTGTCACACAGTGTGCGTCTTGTGTTATTTTCAACCGGTACCATTTGCTAAATTCCCAACGCCTCCGACGACCACGTGCCACTAATCCGCTATGCGCGGCAACATCTGTGCGCTGGCGTGCAGGCTCCTGACCTTTAGTGAATGTCGTTCTTGATGTGTTTTCTACCTGCCGGAGGAGCAGCTAAATTGGCCGAGTCCCGGACTCTGCCGACCTGCCCCTGCTGCACTCTTGAGATTGACGTCCCCACAATGCAAAGTGTGGGAAAGACCTGCCACACGTGCCTCGGAGGAATGATCGGCCACATGTCCTTATAAAGCAGGCATAAGAATGACAGGTCCCCATAAGGTCTTGTTGCCCAGTGTGTCCATACTGTGATGCTGCTGGTAAATGAATAAAAACCATGGTTGCATAATACTTACTTACTAACTAAATGCATGTACTGTATATGTCAACACTTATTGGCTGTTACGGAAATCATACGCAAGCAGGTTATTCAGAAAGGTTATTCCCTTTTTCTGTAATTTATTTTTTCTAAAAAGTGTGCGTCATACAATGCTAATTTTAAAGTTAAAAAATGTCACCTAAGGACAGCTTATACAACCCCCCAGAAAGAATGAGGAAGAGGATGAAGAGGAGGAAGTTTAAGTCATGGAAAGTATGAAACGGATTATGGTTTGACTGTGGTGGTGGTGGTGGTGGTGGTGGAGCTTAAAGGAGGAGAGAAAAAAAACCTCTGAACATTGAAATGTAAAAGACTAAGGCTAGGTTGCTGCGAGTGTGTTAGCAAACACCTCTATAAATGGATGTGTCGAGGTGCTTGTGTTGCTTGTGGAGAGGTTGTATCGGTGATGTCTCTCTCTTCTTCAAACCACAAAGAGGCTTGACTGTTTTGAGCCGGGATTTGACGAGTTTGTCAACAGACACCAGACACCGTTACGTAAAAATGCTCCTGGGAACAGCAAAAAAAGAAACCATCACAGTCCAGCTTTGGAAGGCAAAAAGTGGAGACATATTTTGTCAATGTTGAAAGTTTGAAGCTGTTTGCTCAGAGTTTGGTGGTATTTCATTATGAGATGAGAGCAGACATAAAAAAAGGACTGACAACAAAGGACACAAAGATGGAGAGGAAATCTTATGAAGTGCTAAGGAAATGAATTATCTCTGTAATGGAATAACCCATGTGAGAGCTTCATATGAAAGATCTACAATCAAAAGATGACTTAAATCCATTTATTAAAAGAACGCAGTAGGAGAGCGTGATGCAGGAGGGATTGGGCCGTTATGTAAGGGCTAGTTAGCTGTAGAGGAGGAGCCAGTGACAGTGAGTGAATGGCAACCAAATTGGCAGCTCTGTGCTTCCTGTCACCCGAGCGGGATTGTGAGTGACATGTTTGGTGTGTTTTTTATCTCTTCTCAAACAAGAAACCTCCACCTCATTCTTCGTCATTCTCCTAATGTGATGTCCTTCTGTCCCTGTACGTCCATTACTACTACTACAGCTACGACTACTACTACTACATGGATTGCATTTATATCGCGCTTTTATCCAAAGCGCTTTACAGTATTGCCTCACATTCACCCATTCAAACACTGATGGCGGTGTCAACCATGCAAGGTAACAACCAACACGTCAGGAGCAGTCAGGGTTCGGTGGGCGGCTTGTTCAGGGACACCTCCACACTTAGCTCGGTGGAGCCCGGGGATCGAACCAGCAACCTTCCGGTTTCCAAACAACCGCTCTTAGCTCCTGAGCCACTGCCGCCTTCTACTACTTCCACTACTCCTCCTCGGGGCTTTTATGACGAGCAGAGGATCAGATATGAAGGGTTGCTCACGCTCCGGTGATTACATGGAGTCTCGCACACGCCGACATGAAGTTGAGTGAACAGGCCTCTACCTACCTACCCACCACCACCACCATGACCACCACCACCACCATCCCAGACCCAATTACCACTCGACTGTCTCGGGTGAGAGAAGAGGAAAAGGGGGTCTCGGGGGGATATATTAAGGTGGTCATTTGTATTCTCGATGTGCTCGCGATGAGGGCCATCTGTAGTCTTCTCTGGCTGTACATTAATAACGTGAGATAAGGGCTCCATAATTTATCTGCCCTAAAAACAGAACCCCCCCCCGCCCACCTCTCAAACTCTTGGTGGCCTCAAGCCTTATAGTGCGCTCCAAGCAGTCTGGAACGCCGTCTAGCATTCCCGGGTTCGATTCCCGGGAAGGTTTCCTTTGCTCCATCTCATTCCCTCAACTTACTTACCTGTCTCTCATCACTGTCCATACAGTCACACAAAACATACAATAATGTGTCTCTCTCTGTCTCTCGATAATGGTGTATTGACATGATAATGTATATTGACATGTATGGCAGCTAAAAGAATATACATATAAAACAGTTTAAAATAGTTTAATATAGTGTATATGTATGAATGAATTAGAGCTCTAGAGTCTAACACAGGACCTCTGGGTGCTTCTGAAGCCTCTGTGAGCCTGAAGCCGTGTGAGTGGCTGTGTTGGGAGTGGTGTGGTGTGGATGGCTACAGCCTCTTGCATAATGCCGTTTATAACCACTTGAAGATGGGTACACATGTCAAGATTTCACTTGCTAGCACATTCTGCATTTGGTTCATACTGAGCTCGGTTCACATTCAGCTCACATTGGCCGCATTCTCTTTCACTTTTCCCACGTTCCCCGTTGATTCACTTATGTTTCCTCCACCCCCTTCAGCAGCTCTTTACTATCCTGTACATAATGTATGTGTTATGAGTGTTGTCAGATGTTCCAGGGGTTCTCTGCTATTCTATTCCCTGCTCTCCCATGTCCCAGCGTTAGCACCCGCTACTCAGCCGACAGGATCCTCACAACAGACAAGAGAGCAACAATCTGAACGCTCTCATCGGCTCATTTGGTTCAAGGAATCATTGGGTCTGTTTCTAGCGTAATCACTCCCGGGTCCCGGGTCCCGGGTCGCTCACGCAGAGCGAGTGTGGATACTCTCACTGTGGTCCCGCCCGGTGAGACCACTGCCTCCTGTCCTCCTGTATTGAGTTGTAGGGGTGGAGGAGGGGTGGGTGGAGGCAGCCCTGGGACCTCATGGCCTTCTAGCTGTTATTAGCAACGCCACCGGCATCCGTCACACGGCTACATCCCTTCCCTCCGCCCCACACCCCCTCCCCCCCCCCCCCCCCCCCCCCGCGGCTGCAGGGCTTTGCTGGACATCACAGGGGAGGGAGAGAGAGAGGGAGAGAGGGAGGGAGGAGAGAGAATTTATGTTGTTTGTGGGACAAACAAGGGGATCTCTTGAGTCGGAGGCTCCGTGTTTGTTTGACATGGGATTGAAGCACGCTCACCGCCACCCACCCACTAGTCCAAATTAAAATCATTCCGATGCGTTGCCGGCGCCACCGTGAGAAACATTATCAGCCCGGACATGAACAGTGTGCACAGGAACAACGGGATAACGGTCACATCCTCCCAAAAGCCATCCATCCTAGTTGGAAGATTAGCTGCGAATCAACGTTTCCCTGCGGCGACAGATCCCAGCCCCGTATCCCAGCCTCCTCCGTGGGGCCTCCTGGGGCGGGAATGCTGGCTTGTGTGGGAAAATTGGTTAGGAGCAGCAACTTACATGGCCGGGGCTGGGTGGGGGGGGGGGGGAGATGTTAGTGGGCCCTGGGAGCCGGCGATAAGGCTGCAGCATTATCTGATGGGAGATGGCGAAGACGATGGTAGGGAGAGGATGGCCAACGACATGCTGGCAGAGCACGGCGCACGGTAATGTCTGGTCTTCCGGAGAGCAGGGCTTCTGATCCGATTATCTTTCCCACATGCGGTGGGGTCGCTCGGGAGCCAAGCGCACCCAACATGGCGCCCGCAGATCTACGTGACTCGCACATGTAATCGGTGGTTGGCTGTTGTTGTTGTTGGAGTTGTTGTTGTTATTCTTATGTTGTGGACGGGAGCCCAATCCCACCCACAGAGTCTAATGTTGCCCCTTAATTGCCATAACGACTGATGAAAATAATTATTATATGGCTGTGTTACTTCCTGCATTGTGATTGACTGTTACTTCCTGCATCCTGATTGGCTGTGTTACTTCCTGCGTTCTGATTGGCTGTGTTACTTCCTGCATTCTGATTGGCTGTGTTACCTTCTGCATTCTGATTGGCTGTGTTACCTCCTGCATTCTGATTGGTTGTGTTACCTCCTGCATTCTGATTGGCTGTGTTACCTCCTGCATTCTGATTGGCTGTGTTACCTCCTGCATTCTGATTGGCTGTGTTACCTCCTGCATTCAGATTGGCTGTGTTACTTCTAATTGGTCCCCCACACTGTCTGGAGATTGCGTATCCAGACCAGCGGCCCGTACATTTCCTGTACGGACTGGAGACTTTGACTTCGTTGTTGTTTTTGCCAGCGTGAAAGGAACGTAATAAACTTGGAGAGTTTATCAAATTAAATATAATGAAACACTGATTAATCAAGCGCGAGAATAACAATAATCATACTCTAAACCCTAACAGTGAGCGGCGTGTAGCGGGCGTGTTTAGCGACACACAGCGAGCGCGGTACAACCATCTGGTCGACTTTAGCGCTTAATTCCCACAACCTGTTCCTCGCCGTCCTGGCGGCTCCTAAAACACCAACAATTTAGTTACGTTTGACACGATCTGTCAGTGGCCCATATGCCTGGCTGCTCAGAAACACATTGTACACACAAGTTCGGGAAGTTTTCCACCTGAGTGTCTGGTGTTGTCTGGAGAATCCCAGACGGACTGCGGGGTTCAGACGGGTTCAGACTGCGGTGGGACAACAAGAAGAAGGAAACATCTTGTGCTTCACAGGGTCTCCAGAACCTTCTTTCATGCTCAGGAAGCCCTTTAAGCCTTTAAGAGTGGCTGACTCTGATGTTCTGAACGCCGATCCACTTCCTGTGGCTGGCTGACAGTCTGTCTGCCTTTCAATCGACGACTCGTCACTCTGGGGGAACCAGTCTCTCTCTCTCTCTCTCTCTCTCTCTCTTTTTTTTATTTATTTTTTTTTTTCAGGAGGATTGAGTGTTGCAGTGGTGGAGCTGCTGCCAGGGACGCACAGCGGGTGAAGAATTATTAAAATAGAAACGCATGCAAATGAGCCCGGAATTGGCGTGTTATGCAATCGTATTTAAAAATATATTTATCGTCTTTAAGGGGAAAAAAAACCACAGAAGGATCCTGAGTGCTTCTCCAACTCGCTCGCGCAAATCTCAGATGCGTGATTCATATGTTTGTGTGGATGTGCAGCCGTGTACCCGTAGTTGTACATCTTTCTGTCCGTCTGTCGGAGACTATTAACTAGCAACGTTTTAAAACCGTATCAAACTAATGAAGTAAAACTTGTATGCTTGTGGCCTGATCACTGATCCATGTCCATGGTGTGGTACTGCAGCGCCTGGAGTACGAGGAAACTCCGGCCCCAACCGGGGCCTCTAATTGGTCAATTAAGGTGTGGCCAATTAAGGGCAAATTAAGAACCAATTAAGCCATAGTTAAAAGCCACAGAGAACAAAGGCCAGGCAGACTGGCTTGGGGAGAGGACAGGTGGGAGACAAGGACGGTCCCACTGGGTCAGGTCTCCAGGGTAAGCAGGACTCTGGCCACCCTGCCGTGGAACGGTTTTTTTAAAGATTCAGAAGTTTATTTTGGGTCGGTTATTGGGGAGGAAGCATGAGACTGTATTGTATGGACTTAGAGATAAGAAGACTTTACAGTTGCCGTTTTGTTTCCCCCCGCACCCACCGTTTCCCTGTGTTTTGAAAAAAGTATTGTTTGTTATGTCGTAATCCCTGGTTTCTGTGTGCCCTTATTCCAAATGGTCCACCCCCACTACAGCTGTCTCGGAGGCCAGGGCTGACACATTTTACTAGTTTCACCCCTAAAGGGCACAGAGAGCTTTTGAATAGGCTACTGGTTCCCTAATGATGACCCGACCGTTCTCACCATCCAACTCTACAGGCTCTTCACTGGGAGTCTTCAAGTCTGACAACATTGTCCATGTGATGTATTTATATTTACATTGAGTCATGATTCAGCAGAGGGTTGTTTTTTTATTAAGCCACCAGGTGTGAGTGTGATTGGCCATTGCAAGCCATTACACAATTGCCATGTGACTCTTCCAGCACATGCCTCAGATGATCTGAGAGCTGTTTTGATTGGTGGGTTGGGGGGGGGGGCTGCGGGGCGCTCACCGCACTGACATTCAGATCGACATTCAGGAACCCCCAAAAAACTCCTCGCGCTCGAGTGGCGAGCTTCAAATCGCATTAGAGCCCGGCACAGCAGAATCAACCGCCGTCCTCAATGCTGCTCATTTCCCCACCCCCCCCCCCCCTCTGTTCGTAGCTAGCTTACACTCTGCTAGCTGCCGCCATCATCTGTACCCCCCGCCATGCGTTCAGCTACACAGCTACAGCTGCAACTACAGGCAGCGTGGTGCGTTTATCCCGTAGCCTCTGGAAACGCGAGAGGAGCCGCCTGCTGGGAAGGACGTTGAGCTCTTGTCTCGTCTTGTTGTTTTCCCGCCTTGCTGCTCAAGGACAAGACGGCAGAAGAACACGAGGCGTAGCGTAGCATTGATGATGGTTAGCGATCGCCGCTGGTGATGATTGTTCCCCAAAGCGGGTTGCTGACCGACAGCAGGGAGGCGGGAAAACAGATTAGTTTGAAGATCGGTTTGACGACGAGGAAACAATTACGGATGGAGGTTCATGTACAGTACAGCAGTGTGCGCTTTGTAGCACACACGCACACACACACACCACACACACACACACACAGATATGAGGACAAACAACACGCATGCAGACACACAGAGAAGAGCACACACACACACGTTCACACGTTCACACACATACACATTCACACACACACACACACACACACACACGTTCACACACATACACATTCACACACAGACAAATACACACACACACACACACACACACACAGATATGAGGATAAACAACACACACACACACGCATGCGCACAGAGACAAACAAGATACACACACACTACAAGGCTAATACCCACAACACAAACACACAAACACACAACCTCTTGACCAGGTCAACATCGGCCAACCCCGGACGCGGACGTTTGCTGATGTCGGACAGACGTGGACGAGCTGCCGTCAACATTACATCCTCAATCCATCAATAATGCACGATCAACCCACTCAATAAATAATAACCATTACTCAATAATTGATCACATGCGCGCCTCGTCCACATCTCCAGTTCTGCTGTGTCTGAGCGATGGAGGTCTCGTCGTGCACCATCATCAACACAGCACCCTGGGGACACTCGGCAGAAAGGGGCCTGTTGCCTTGATGTGCCTCGTTTGATGAGGATGGGATGAGGATAATGTTGCTGGTGATGATGGTGATGATGAGGATAATGTTGCTGGTGATGATGAGGGTAATGTTGATGATGATGATGATGAGGGTAATGTTGATGATGATTCTGGTGATGATGAGGATAATGTTGATGATGATGATGCTGGTGGTGATGATGAGGATAATGTTGATGATCATTATGCTGAGGTTGATGATGACGATGATGTTGATGATGAGGATAATGTTTGATGAGGATGAGGATAATGTTGATGGTAGTGATGATGAGTATAATGATGATGATGATGCTGGTGGTGATGATGAGTAATGCTGAGGATGATGAGGATAATGTATGATGAGGATAATTTGATGGTGGTGATGATAATGATTGATGATGATGAAGATAATGATGGGTGATGCTGATGATGTTTGATGTGGATAATTGTGATGATAATGTTGAGGATGAGGATAATGTTGCATGTGGTCATGATGAGATACTGGTTGATGATGAGGATAATGAAGATGATGATGGGGATGATGAGGATGGTGATATGGTGATGATGAGGATAATGTTGATGATGGTGATGATGAGGATAATGTTGATGAGGATGATAATGTTGATGATAAGGATAACAATGATTATGTTGATGACGAGGATAATGATGATGGTGATGATGAGGATAATGGTGATGCTATGAGGATAATGTTTGATGATGAGGATAATAATGATGATGATGATGAGGATCATGATGAGAATGATGATGATGATGATGATGAAGAACACCCTGACCCTCACGCACAACAACCAAACCTTTCCATATAAAAGCAAATCAAAGTGTATTTGAGAGGAGCCAGGTGAGCTCTAGAAACAAAACCGCTTCAGCAGGCGGGAGACGTTCAGATCTGTGGTTTTATTTACCCGGCGACGGCAGCAGTGAAGGGAGGACCACCTTCACTCATAAGAGCACTGCAGTTACACAGACTGAGGAAGAACAAGTGAACTGAGGATTCAGCCAGCGGCCTCTGTCAAGTCTTTAGTATCCACCCCCCCCCCCCACACACACACACACTACCACCACGACTACTGCTACTGCAGGTACCTGACTGACACAACACACCACACACCTGACCTTAACAATGGGAAGATAGTTTTTGGAGCTATTTGCTATTTTTAAGCTCACTCAGGAAGCACACACAGACACACACACACACACACACACACACACACACACACACACACACACACACACACACACACACACACACACACACACGACACACCACACACACACACAGACACACACACAGACACATAGACACACACACACACACACACACACACACACACACACACACACACACACACAGGGCCAGCTGTTCTTGAATGCCACAGAATGTGTCGCCTTGAGCTTTCTGGGGAGAACATTGCAGTCGTGTGTCCCACGCAGTTAACATTTCTGTCCATAACCACAGGGCACTAGCATATGGTGTGTGTGTGTGTTATACCCCACAGCAACACACACACACACACACACACACACGCACACGCACACGCACACACAAGAAAGTGAGTCATCAACAGGTCGATTTGAGGCATGAATGCAAAACTTTTTCCACACATCTTGTTTTGTAAGTCACTGTGATCCTGTCTGCCCCTGCTTCAGATGTAACATTTAACAGTAAGTACTAAATACTTATATAATAATAAATACAGGAGCTTCAGTCATCACATTATATTCATTTTGTCCTCCTGCAATGTGTGTATGCAAGCGCGTGTGGGTCTTTTAGGTTGGGTTTTCAAATACACATTCAATTCAATTAAAAAGAATGAATTGTGTGCACTAACTATATGATAATTTCAAGTCAAGTGTGGGATTCAGACATAAATTACAAACTGGTGTGCCTCAGCTCGCTGTAGCTGACCAGTTATCAAAATATGAAAATGTAAAAAGCAGCAAATTTCCTCGTGGAGAATCGCCAAAAATGTTCTTGTGAAAAGTGGATTTGTTTAGCCTTCATGGGACTGCATGATTACTTAGCCATGCTAATAGGAGACTTCTGCGATCGCTATGTTCTTATATTCCTTGCATATCTCTCACCGTAACGGCTCCAATGTTTCCCTGTGGTTCTCCACGTGCGAGTCAATGATTGTGTATGGCAGCTTATCGAAATAGAAACATGCTTCATTACCATCACCATCAGAGGCCCTCATTAACATGAATGTTTTCCTTTGTCCCTCTGCACTCGTGAACATTCTCCACCAGCCTAGCCTGCTGCTGGCAGCTCTCCGTTGAAAGCACTGAACTTAAAGTCCACTTAAAGACAACGTCTTCTGTGTCATACTTAAGTGCTTCAGACTCATTTTAATTACGCTCTCCTGGGGGGTTGGCTGTTGGCTGTTGGCTGTTGGTTGTTGACGTCGGGTTTCATCTCGATGTTCTGAGGTTTATCCTCGATAACACTTTTAGTATGAAACAAACAGACTTTTTAAATTTGCGTATCCCTTCCATAGTGAGCTGTTAGCTGAAAAACAGCAAGTCTGATTTAGACAAAAAAAGAGGATAAATATAACAGAGAATTGGCCTGATGAGTAGATTGTGGTCCAAGTAGAAGGCCAGTGTAACGTGTCCACGATGAAACAATGGGCCCCATTCGTCTGCCACTGCCTACAATGTTTCGCGAGTCTCTTTCTTATTTCTGAGTTTTAAGTTCGTATTCCTGCCACTACTCTCACATCTCCTTGATCATATCCATAATAATGTGACACGAAATGTGTTTAGAAATAGAACAAAAAAGGCAATATACGAAAATAGCTCAGCGGCGAAATCTTTCAAAATCATAAGTGCGACTATATTTGGTCCGATTTCATTGTCATACGTGATTTAAAAGGGCGTTGCTGCTATGTTGACGCTCTCTCCCTGTCTCTCTCTCTCTCTCTCTCTCTACCTCCTTCTTGTGTACGTGATGCCAATCTCCCCTCCACCACCCGGCCCTCCTGACTACTACATCTCTCTTTCATGTATGTGTGTGTGTGTGTGTGTGTGTGTGTGTGTGTGTGTGTGTGTGTGTGTGTGTGTGTGTGTGTGTGTGTGTGTGTGTGTGTGTGTGTGTGTGTGTGATCTATTCTCCGTGAGGACTTTCAAAGAGCCATCAGCAGCGAACAAAGTGGAAGGCGCCATTTGAATTTCAAAGGCCTGACAGAGTGAATAGCGCGAGCGGCGCGTACAAAAAGGTCCTCTTGTCAGGACGCCGCGCCACCTTTGGAATTATTCATCGACGAGGCCCGGTCCTCAGCCTCCTGCACCTCCTCCTCCTCTTCCTCCTCCTTCACTTCCTCCTCCATCTCCTTCTCCTCATCATCCATGTCCTCCCCTACCTCCTCCTCCTCCTCCTCCTCCTCATCATCCACGTCCTCCCCTACCTCGTCCTCCTCCCCCTCCATCTCCTTCCTCCTCCTCCTCCACCTCCTCTTCCTCCACCTCCTCCTCCACTTCCTCGTCCTCCTCCACCTCCTCATCATCCACGTCCTCCCCTACCTCCTCCTCCTCCTCCATCTCCTCCTCCTCTGTCATTTTCCTCCTCCACCACTCCCACTTCCACCACCTCCTCCACTTCCTCCTCCTCCCCCACCTCCGCCTCATCATCCAGCTCCTCCCCCACCTCCTCCTCCATCTCCTTCCTAATCCACTTCCTCCTCCTCATCGTTCATCCACCTCCTCCCTCCTCTGGCTGCAGCTGGATGGTCTAACTGTGATGGGGGGGGGGGCGTGTTTAAATGGGATGAATCCAAACCTGGCGCTCCCTGCCACCGCCGATGCTGCTGCTGCTGCTGCTACTAGCCCCCCATCCCTCACCCCTGTCCCGCTGTTGTTTTGGGCGGTGAAACTAATCTTTTTTGGGGGATGAGTCACTTCGCAGCAGCTCACCCCGGGGGGGGGGGGGGGGGGGGAGGAGCGGGGGGTACAATGACACCGTAACAAACATCAACAAATATTGCGGCGGGCGGCGGTTCCCGAGCCGACGGACCCGGTGGACAGGCTCCACGAAACGCTGCTGGGTCCCACCGAGCCAGAACTAGCCAGACTAGCTTCCAGATGCCCATTCACTGTGAACTAATTAGCCGTCACTAATGTGGGCTCGCTGCCTCCACTTATACACACTTTGATTTTATATGAACCTTTTACACCGTTTCTTTCCCATGGCGACAAGGACATTTTGAGGGAGTAAAATTTTGCATGGCATTAACACTTCCAGGGTTGGGGGTTCAATTCTGTGTCTAAGCTTAACTGCTAGGGGATAGCATTACCACTGCCAGGGGTTAGGGGTTCAATTCCCTGTCGAGCTTAACTGCTAGGGGATGGCATTACCACTGCCAGGGGTTAGGGGTTCGATTCCCATTGGGGTCCAACCCATGCTAAGAAATGTTTGCAGTCACAGTATTGTAAGTCACTTTGGAGAAAGCATCCAACAAATCTATAGAAAGAACAGTACAGGAGTTTATAACAAGCTCTCTATTATTCATGATGTGATGATGTGTTGGTCTCTACGGCAACATGAGGATTGCATAACTGGGATCATTATGAGGCCATGCGTGAGGAAAAGAGAATATAAGATAACATATAGAATATACTCTCTGTCTCTCCAGGATGGAAGGGACAAAGAAATCTCTCTCTCTCTCTCTCCCTCTCTCTCTCTCACACACCCTAACTCTCCCTCTTGCTTTCTGTCTCTCTCTCTCCTCTCTCTCTCTCTGTATCTCTCTCTCCTCTCTCTCGCACACACCCTAACTCTCTCTCTTGCTTTCTGTCTCTCTCTCTCTCTCTCTCTCTCTGTATCTCTTTCTCTCTCTCTGGGGTGCAGATGGAACATTATGATGCCATGTTTTGTATCTCTGCGTTGTATGTCTTGTATCTCTTTGTAGAGACTAGCGTGATGTGTGTTTGTGCATGTGTGTGTGTGTGTGTGTGTGTGTGTGCGCGCTCTGTGTATGTGTGTGTGTGTGTGTGTGTGCGGCGCGCACTCTGTGTGTGTGTGTGTGTGTGCGCGCTCTGTGTGTGTGTGTGCGTGCGTGCGTGCGTGTGTGTGTGTGTGTCCCATTTCTCAACCCATTTTCAAACTCCTAATTTTCACTGCTAATTTAAATGATAATAATGAGGGTGTAATTGAGTCAAGGCAGTAAGGCCGTCGATCTTGTCTCGCACGCAAGGTCACCTCGACACCTGCTGGGACGCTGCAGATCAGAACAACAAGCATCAGCTCATCCATCAGCACCACCTCCACCACCACCACCACCTCCACAACCTCCACCTCCACAACCTCCACCTCCAACACCACGGACAGCCTGTGTACAGAGGGGCCGAGAGATTATCTCACTTCCTTATCTGGAAGTCAGATATGGAATATTTTGCCAGGAAAAACACAATTTGTTAAATGATGGCTGAATGAAGCTGTTTGTTCTCCTCTGCTTTTCTGATCTGCATACCATGAATTACTTTTTTAGGAATTTAAGTATTTTGACTATCATGTTTCTATCAACTACTTTTTTTATGCGTGCAGCTATAATATTGGCCGCTTGTTAGACAAGATTCAAGATTCAAGAAGTTTAGTTTTTTTGTGACACTTAGACTTCTTGAATCTTGAATCTTGGATCTATACATGTCGTCGTCTGACCAGAACCCACTGAACCAACCGTCAACACTGTTGGCCTGATCACACTTCACAAGCGGTCATTCAAAATGAAGTGAACCTTCATTTACTGCTGCATGGCTCTGAGCCTGAGGGGCCCTCTGTCTGTGCTGCACCCCTGACTGGCTGGCAGGACCCATTAGTCCATCCACCCAGGGGGCCGGAGAGTGGGTTAGCCTGGCTAAGTGTTCCCCCCGCTCCCAGACACGTGCTGGACATGGAGTCACAAGCAGGATCCAAGGCCCAGAGGGTGCAGTGGCATTTGCCTGTGTTGTTTGATTCATGAAAACACATACACCACACACACACACACACAACACTGCACACACATACACACACACACACACCACCACACGCATGACCACAATCACACACTCTCAGCACAACACACAACATACTGTATATACCAGTATATAAATATTTATGGCCCTGTGATCAGAACATTGAAATACACTATTTCTAACTCCATTGTTTTATATTTCATTCCCTGGCCCCCAGGTACAGGCCCAGCAGCAGAGACGGCTACCTGCCGGCCCCCAGGTACATGGCCCCAGCAGGCAGACGGGCTACCTGCCTGGCCCCCAGGTAGCAGGCCCCAGTAGCAGACGGCTAACCTGCTGCCCCCAGGGTACAGGCCCCAGTAGAGACGGCTACCTGCTGGCCCCCAGGTACAGGCCCCAGCAGCAGACGGCTACCTGCCTGGCCCTCAGGTACAGGCCCCAGCAGCGGACGGCTACCTGCTGGCCCTCAGGTACAGGCCCCAGCAGCAGACGGCTACCTGCTGGCCCTCAGGTACAGGCCCCAGCAGCGGACGGCTACCTGCTGGCCCTCAGGTACAGGCCCCAGCAGCGGACTGCTACCTGCTGGCCCTCAGGTACAGGCCCCAGCAGCGGACGGCTACCTGCTGGCCCTCAGGTACAGGCCCCAGCAGCGGACGGCTACCTGCTGGCCCTCAGGTACAGGCCCCAGCAGCAGACTGCTACCTGCTGGCCCTCAGGTACAGGCCCCAGCAGCAGACGGCTACCTGCTGGCCCTCAGGTACAGGCCCCAGCAGCGGACGGCTACCTGCTGGCCCTCAGGTACAGGCCCCAGCAGCGGACGGCTACCTGCTGGCCCTCAGGTACAGGCCCCAGCAGCGGACGGCTACCTGCTGGCCCTCAGGTACAGGCCCCAGCAGCGGACGGCTACCTGCTGGCCCTCAGGTACAGGCCCCAGCAGCGGACTGCTACCTGCTGGCCCTCAGGTACAGGCCCCAGCAGCAGACTGCTACCTGCTGGCCCTCAGGTACAGGCCCCAGCAGCAGACAGATAAACATATTGATTTTCGCTGGGTTTTTTTTTTCCCTCCATCCTTTAATCTGTTGATCCGTGATGTTGGCCGCCTCTGGCCCCTGATCCACCCTCTGACAGTCCTTGAGGAAAGTTGTGGCTGATACGGACATGAAGTTGGACGGCACACAGGGAGTGCAGAAACAGGAACACACACACCACACACACCACACAGGAACACATCACACACCACCACACACACAGGAAGCACACACACACACACACAGGACAACACACACACGACCACACACACAGGAACAACAGCACACACACACACAGGACCCACACACACACAGTCACACAGACAAGGAACACACACAACAGCACACAGGCCACACCACACACACAGGAACACACACACACACACCACACAGAACACACACACACACACAGGAACACACAACACAGACCACACACACACACACACACACACACACACAGGAACACAGCACACAGACGAGAGAGAGAGAGAGAGAGAGGGAGAGAATAATAACTCACTAGGCTAGACTGTGCTGCGTATGTCAATGGGAAAGGTACAATAGTCACGTAAAACAAGGTCAACGGCCAAGTACTGCTTCTCCCAAAAGCGTGAAGGCAAATCAGGTCAAACCGCCGTAGCCACGTGACTCCGTGAATCAGTAATTCTGTGTAAAAATGTATTTGCTCGTGACATAAACAAACCGGGTATGAAAGCCTGAACTCCGCAAGAGTCAGGCAGTTGCTTCATGAACTAACTCAGGTTCATGTATCCGCCATTTGCATTATTAAACCTTGTATTCTGTAATATAGTTCGTAAACAACGAGACAACAGCCGCCGAAGAACTCCACGCCGACACGAACAACAAGAAAAGTATGAATGTGTTGAACTCATTTTCTGTAAAAAAAAAATAACATCAAAAAGAGTGAGTTTATAGATTGATTGGATGAGCAGCGGAGGGAATTGACGCGTTCTAAATAGTTTCCTCTAGAGAGATGTGTTGGGCTGAAGTAAACAGGGAACGCAATTAACTAAAGTATGTCAATAGATAAATCCACTTTCGGAAAACAGATGAGCGATCGATCCCGACGCGGGGCTGGTGTTACCCTGCGGGCTGCAGATAATATCTGTGCTCACGGAGCCATATAATGTCTTTCTGTCTTCCCTTATTACTTCCCCTTCTGTTCTCCTCAACGATTTAATCATCGCGACTTGCGGTGCGCACACAGAGGACAATGAGGTCTACAGGGCTCAAGGATTACTTGGGATAAAAGCAAAATGAGCTGCATAGTAGACAGTGGGTTTAATAGAATCACAAATAGAACAAACACTTGTGAACCACAGTGAAGGACCTTCTTGTCTTTGGCAGTTTATACACGCGGTATACTAACAGCTTAGATGTGGTCCTATGAGATAGAGCACTACTTATATACCATCATTCCAAATACGTGGATAGCAGGACTTGTTCTGAGCAGAGATCAAAACTGTGTTCAAACTTGCATCGCTGCACATACTGGAGTTCATATAGATGCAGCCAAGATGAGACTGCAGCCCCCCAGACAGGCTCAGTCTGTCCAGGAGATGGGTCGTACCCCCCCCCCCCCCCATGCCCCAGACACTGGGAAGGCCATTGGTTACAGGATTATGCATGGGGGGGGGGGCGGTTGAGAGGGGGCATTTGAGGGGGGGGGGGGGGGGTGGTGTTAAAGGGGGAGGGGTTAATTAATACGACTCGTGGTGGTAGCACATCGAGTAAGGCGATTACTCTATACAATGGGCGTCATCAACCTGGGAATACGCCGTGGCGCCGGGTTTCCATGGTAACAGGCGTGGGGTGGGGTGGGGTGTTGTCATTGGTGTTGTTATGGTTGTTGTTGTTGTTGTTGTTTGAAAGGTGGCAGGTGAGGCGTATCACATGATGCAGGCCTCAGATTGATTGGCTGATACATATACAGTGGTTGGTAGTGGTTGGTCATCACTCAGGCAACGGCGAAGTGATTGACAGCTGTTATCTCGGAGAGCTTCGGTAAAATGGGCCTTTTTTTCATTGCAAGTGACGGCGGCGCGGACTGGCAACCGGGTCGATGCTATCTGCTGGCTGCCGTCCACTGGGGGCTGGTGTCGGTGATATCTCTCGCGTTGTCTGCATGCCAGCACACACACACACACACACACGCATGCAAGCACACATTCACATGCTTATCGTATCGACATCAAGACACACTTACGCTATATTTAGCACAGACAGGAAGTCACAAAGGTCACACACACAATACACACACACACACACACACACACACACACACACACACACCAGGCATGGGTCTGCCATCTCTTTGTTCTGCTGGCCTCAGCACTGTGTGGATTTTCAAGGAGACCCGTGCAGTCAAACTCTCCATCCACTTTTACCCACAATGCCCTGTGGGGTAAACATCCGGCTGGCCCCTGCTTCTCTCCCAGGCACGTAGCGGGGGGTCCGGCCCACCAGAGTCCACACCGGACCTTTGGTTTCGACACCAGAGGCCTGGCGGTCTCCCGGTCTCTCTCTTCAAAGACAGGGCGTCCCCCCTGGCTCTCTCCTGGGTCCCCTGAGTAATGTGTACGGGTAATGAGTGATGCTCAGCGAGGATCTGCTCAGGGGAACAGGGCAGGGCTTTGAAAAGCATTGCTTCTCTGAGGTTCATGGAGTGAAGTTCATGAGCTTCGCCTGCAGGACTCTGGGAGGTAATTTGTAGGTTTTTAGTCACGGCCGGTGTGCAATGTCAGTTCAATTTGTTTTTGAGAATAAGAGAACATCTGAAAAAGTCCTCAATATGGACCGGAAAGAATTTAGTTCACCAAATGAATTTATGCAGGGCACGAGGCTGAAGTGAAAGCCCAGCAGGCCACGTTTGCTTAATTACTTGATATTCTTCAGAGTATTGTTTCTCTGTCACCTCGTGAAGGTTCATTGCTAAATTAAGTGTCCGTTATGCCCTTTCGTTTGTCTCCCTAAGTTATGACTAAATCCCCTGGCATCAAACCAAACCCCAGCTGGATGTACGGTACTAAATCCTGCACAAGCTAACCGAAAACACCTTTGAGAATATGATGTTGATGAGATGGAAATTAAACTGACGTTACTGCAGCACTGGGAACAAAACAAGGCAAAGTACAATAACAGTACATAGAAAGAAAATAAACTAATACTCATACAAATAATAACAGTACTTGGCGTTGTTTAGCATGCTGTATGTTGGTATTGCACCTCTGCTCTTATCCCAGCTATTATGAAACTCGTTCTATTAACTTTGCAATTATGAATGCTTGAATCCTGTTCTACTCTTATCTTTATGTACCACAGCGATATATTGCTGTCTCTTTCTACAAATGTACTTGTTGTAAGTCGCTTTGGATGAAAGCGTCTGCCAAATGCCTTGAATGTAAATGTAATACTAATACTAAAACATCATTCTTAATGACAAACATTTCAGGGACAATTGAGCTTTTACTTTTACTCTGAAAACACACTAAGCATTCTTCTCCCCATCTCCCAGACTTATCTTCTGCTTTTTGTTGCCATTTTCTTTTTCTCCCCCCCCCCTCCCCCCCTCCTTACCATCCATCATCCGCTGTCGTCAATAACAGCTAATCAGGCAGATGTTCCAAGGGCAGGAGTGGACTATGCATTCCTTCACGGTCTCAATCAAAGTCATGACTGGCGGGGACCGTGTCAACCCCCTCCACACCCCCTGGGCCCCCGTTTTCCCTTTTTCCCTGGGAGCCCAAGGTCGGTGTCCCCCCCATAGCTGAGGTGTTGTGTATGATGATGGTGGTGGTGGTGGTGGTGGTGGTGCTGATGGGGGGCGGGGCGGATGACAGGCTGACGGTCCCCTTTTGGCGGAGGACCTCATAAATATGGATGAGGTCCCTCCATCTGCCCCCCCTGTCCCCCGGTCTGGCCGAATGCTAACACACCACCGCCGGGTTCGGTTGTAATCTGGGCCCCCCTTGAGGCTTTTCTTTGGAGGCTGGAGGATTATGATATCTGAGAGGAGATGGTGGGAACGTGAGTCGCCCATGTGTTATCAGAATGCTGTATTGTTTTTATACAACGACGCTTATTTGTGAGGCATGGCTGTCTTTAGCACTATAGGGTGTTTGCTATAGTACCTAAAGTACTCGTTTCATATTAGCATTTTATAGTCCTGGTCCTTGAGTCCCTGGGAACTCAAAGACTGTTTTTATTGACGGTATTTTTGTCTTATTGCTTCGATGCCTCAACCTCCAACATTGGAATTGCAGCGGATCTGCAGAGTTGAGTTATCGGGGCGGCAACACGAGTCAAATGAAAGCAACCGTCTGTGTAAACGTGTGGAGTTTTACTCATCAGCACCACGTCGACTTCATACGTTGTTCACACGGCAACATCTCCTTGAAGAATGGATTAGAAGACCTCAAGATGTTGATCCTGATCACTGCCTTGCTCGCTCTCTGTCTTTGTTTCTGTCTGTCTGTCTGTCTGTCTGTCTCTGTCTCTCTCTCTGTCTCTCTGTCTCTGTCTGTATGTCTGTCTGTCTCTCTCTGACTCTCTCTCTGTCTCTCTCTGACTCTCTCTCTGTCTGTTTCTCTGTCTCTCTGTCTCTCTCTGTCTGTCTGTCTGTCTGTCTCTCTCTCTGTCTCTCGCTCTCTCTCTGTCTCTCTCTCTCTCTCTCTCTCTCTCTCTCTCTCTCTCTCTCTCTCTCTGTCTCTTTGGTCTCCATGAAAGGCTGTCCTCCTAAGCTCCTACTGTGCAGAGTGGCGTGAGGAACCTCCTCGCCCTCGTTGCACGCACCACCCCACCCCCTAATCCAGCACACCCTGCCACCCACCACCCACCACCCAACACCCCCACTCACCCCCCACCACCCACCACCCAACACCCCCACCCACCCCCCGTGCCCTCGCCGCGGGTTAAAGGAGCAGCATTGTCTCAGCTCCCCCGCTGTGCACCAGCCGTCCTAATCACCATCTTTTGTGAGCTCACACACACACACACACACACACACACACACGGGGCTATTCATCTACCATCAGGAAGACAGACAATGTACCACCACAGCCCAGACTCCTTCCCATTGGCAGGTGCCCGATGCCCCCCCACCCCCCGTATGGCCGGGCGTGCGTCCAACACAAACTCATAATCATGTGTACGCCGCCGCCATTTGTCATCCTGTCACGCGCGGCGGCGTGTGGGTTCTGGTGTCGGAGCCCCAACACAGACGTTCACTCGATTATCTCCGGGCGCACGGCTTTGTAGCGTGCAGAGGATTTGAGGCGATATTTGGTTTGAGTGAACGTGGGGACTTTGGAATCGGATTTCCTCGTTTGTTTGTTTGTTTGTTTGTTTGTTTGTTTGTTTGTTTGTTGTTTTGTTGTTCAGTCAGTGTTAGCTCACAACACCCTCGGCGTCGGGAGGTTTGGAAATTGCGCATCCAGCGGTCGCGCTGTGATACAGCAGAACTTCCTGGCGGAGGCGGGACAGAGCCTCAGCCGGAAGCTAAAAGCTGAAAGGGGCGGGGCTACACCATGTTTCCTGGAGATATTTAGTGACCAGACAGAGAAAGGCCTGATCTTCACGGTTGCAGGGAAATAGAGAAACATGAAAACAATAACTCCCACAAAATCTGTTTGACAACTCTGATGCAAAGTGCTTTGTTGATTTTACAATATTCTGAAACAGAACAATGTTGTTTTCGCTTTCTTGTCATATTGTTCATTCTGTGTTAATCAGAATTAACAATATAGTCACCAAATATTTATACAATTAATGTATTTGTTAATTTACAAATTGACTACCACACATTTACTAATATTACAATTATATTACATAACCCTTAAAAATACAATGAATACAATGTGACGGCCATGCCCCAGTCTCTCAGAGTTAGTGTGTGTGTGTGTGTGTGTGTGTGTGTGTGTGTGTGTTTCTGCTTACTGGTATTCTCCCCATCTGCCTGTAATCAGCTCACACCTGTCTGTCATCCCCATCAGCCGCTCACCTCTCCAGGACATCAACCCCGGCTTCATCATCACACCCTTGGCTTCACTCTGTGCTTGTTGTGGTCCAGATATTCCCAGTGCTCTCCATGTCCTTCCTGTTTGTTTGTCCCCTGGTGTATCCCGGTTTCCTGCCAGTGACTCAAAGTTCCCTTTGTTCAGGTTGCTCCTGAACCATTGCCAACAACCCTGTCTGTATTTGAACCATCAACCTGTCTGCCTATCCTGTCTGTTTCCCAACCACCGTCTGTCTGCCTAACTTGTCTGTTTCTGAACCGTCGACCTGTCTGCCTATCCTGCCCGTTGACGAACCTCTGCCTGTCTTCCTGACATGCCGTTGTAGAAATAAACCCGACACTTTATTTAATCTCCTGTCGATCTGTTCCACTCCTGCTGTGCAAAATGTAATTGGACCTCCAACACCCTAAATGTACTCGTGTTGCGCAGACACATTTCCCCGCCTTTGTTCTTTTCTCCCGACCCTGTTTCCGTTTTCTAAAAAATAATCATCCACCCTGCATACAAAACACCCCTGATCTGTTTGAACATCTCATCGCTAGGCGCTGCGCTTTTAATGTGTGCGGCGGCGAGACGACAAGAAGTTCACCATTAAAGGTTCACGCGTCATTTGAAGTCTGAGTCGTCCCACTTTTCCACAAAGTCCGTCCTCATCCGCTGCTGTTGGGCGTCCACTGGCTGTGCTGACCGCTCTGACTCCAACCATATGTTTCATATCTAAAATTACCGTAACGCGCTACAGTGTGCGTTCCACGGTGTCTTGACAAGCAGGGTCACGATAAAAGGCGTTGGGAGTGTGGACACAAAGTGGGATTTTATAACAAGGTTGTTGGTGTTGAGGTGGAGATGCCCGTCCGTTTGGGGCGAAGAAGTGCAAAGTGCAAAGTACAGAGTCCTGCCCCTGCATGGCTCTGTGGGTGAACCTGTTCTAGTTCCAGGAGTTTGGGGTGTGGGTGGATGGGTGCGCTGGTGAGGTAGCACGGAGGCCTTGTCATTAGAGGGAGGACCTTTGTCACCCCGAGCAAAAAAGGTTGTCGGTTCGAACCCCAAAGGTCCGCAGTGGATGAAGATGCCCTCTACAGCCACCCGCTCGTTCATATTAAAACCACTGTAAGTCATTTTAATAAAAGTATCTGCGAAATGACGAAATAGCCAAGGCGGTGGAGTTCTGCATTGTGGTGTAACACGGCAGTATAACCATGACGGGCCGTACATTAGCGACCGCGGGGATTAATCGAAGGCACTTTGCGCGTGAAAATAGTCTCCAAGGAGGTGGGGGTGGGATGGGGGAGGGGGAGGTGGGGGTGGGGATGGGGGGGGAAGGGGGGTTGGTGTGGAGCCAGTCCCATGACATCACTCCACACTCCACTGCACTGACGGTCCCTCTCTCCGCTGGCGCTGAACCGCAGCCAACGGGAACCTTTTGAGGTTCCACAGATTAACACCCGCCCTTACATCATCCTGATCCTGATCCATCATCGCATAGGGGCAGCCGTGCTCCTCTGCCTCATCATCATCATCATCATCATCATCATCATCATCATCCTCATCATCTCTCCACCTGGCACCCGAAGCTGGAGACTTAGGTGGTGGAGGAGGAGGAGGGAGGAGACGAGGAGGACGAGGAGGAGGAGGAGGGGAGTGGTAGGGATGTTCCATGCTTATCGGGAGAGAGGGAGAGAGAGAGAGAGAGAGAGAGAGAGAGAGATGTGCTTCAAGTCCTCCACCATCATCCCCGTCCCCAAAAAAGCCAAGGACCACAGGACTTAATGATTACAGACCCGTTGCCTTGACCTCTGTGGTGATGAAGTCTTTTGAGCGCCTTGTGCTGTCCCACCTCAAATCCATCACAGACCCCTCTCCTGGACCCCCTGCAGTTCGCCTACAGAGCCAACAGATCTGTAGACGATGCAGTAAACTTGGCCCTTCACTTCATCCTCCAGCACCTGGACTCAACAGGAACCTATGCCAGGATCCTGCTTGTGGATTTCAGCTCTGCTTTCAACACAATCATCCCATCTCTGCTACATGACAAGCTTCTCCAGCTGAGCGTGCCTGACTCTACCTGCAGGTGGATCACAGACTTCCTGTCTGACAGGAGGCAGCACGTGAGGCTGGGAAAACACATCTCTGACTCCCGGACCATCAGCACCGGTTCCCCCCAAGGCTGTGTTCTTTCCCCTCTGCTCTTCTCCCTGTATACCAACAGCTGCTCCTCCAGTCACCAGTCTGTCAAGCTCCTGAAGTTCGCGGATGACACCACCATCATTGGACTCATCTCTGGTGAGGATGAGTCCGCCTACAGGTGGGAGATCGACCATCTGGCGACTTGGTGCAGTCAGAACAACCTGGAGCTCAACGCTGTGAAGACAGTGGAGATAGTTGTAGACTTCAGAAAGAACCCAGCCCCACTCACCCCCATCACCCTGAGAGACTCTCCAGTCGATATTGTGGAGTCCTGCCGCTTCCTGGGAACCATCATCTCCCAGGACCTCAAGTGGGAGCTGAACATCAGCTCCATCACAAAAAAAGCCCAGCAGAGGATGTTCTTCCTGCGGCAGTTGAAGAAGTTCAACCTGCCAAAGACGATGATGGTGCACTTCTACACTCCCATCATCGAGTCCATCCTCACCTCCTCCATTACCATCTGGTACGCTGCTGCCACCGCCAAGGACAAGGGCAGACTGCAGCGTATCATCCGCTCCGCAGAGAGGGTGATTGGCTGCAATCTGCCATCTCTCCAGGACCTGTATGCCTCCAGGACCCGGAGGCGTGCGGGAAAGATTGTGGCCGACCCCTCTCACCCCGGACACAAACTGTTTGAAACACTTCCCTCTGGCAGGAGGCTGCGGTCCATCAGGACCAAAACCTCTCGCCACAAAAACAGTTTCTTCCCATCTGCAGTTAGCCTCATTAACAAGGCCCGGGACCCCCACTGACACAGACTCTTATCCCGCCTCCATAGACAGTACACATGACAATAACGCACAGCCCACACCCGTTCCATATTCTGAAAAATCATTCTGTATTGTAAATATCTCACCATTCTGTATTGTAAATATCTCATCATTCATAAATCATTCTGAATTGTATATCATCATTGTATATCATTGTATATCATCATTGTATATATTGTATATCATCATTCATAAATCATTCTGTATTGTATATATCCATTCATACTATTCTACTTTATTTTATATTTATGCTTATTGTCGTTTTTACACTACTTGCTTTTTTATGCTTTTTAATTCTTATTATTATTACTCCTATGTTGTCTGTATGTACCAACAACCACAGCAAATTCCTCGTATGTGAAAACTACTTGGAGAATAAAGCGATTCTGATTCTGATTCTGATTCTGAATAGTGTCATACTTGACAATGGTTAAGCAATCCATTAAAGCTGAGCGTTTAGATTGTTACAAAAACATATTAACATTGTGTTGGACGAATAAATATGACAATAGTTGAGATTTACTTGAGTTACTATCTTTTCGTTACAATATATTTTTGTTATTTCCTCTATTCATCTAAGAAGGGACTTGTGTCATTTTGTAATAGCCAACAGTGGACCTCTGTCATTACATACAAAAAAAGTTATGTTATGCAAATCAACAGATAAAATTCATTCCTTTAACCGTAGACTAAGCACACAAGTTTGTAGTTGTAAAAAAACCAAAACCTTATTAAGTTTAGAAATTTGTGTTCATGTCTTTTGTGAAATTAAGCCATCCTCTAGCTGACTTGTCCGTTGTATCTCAGACAAACTTATGATTTCTGGGCCTCTGTCCTATATACCATGCTAAATTGTTCTCTGGCAATATCCAAAATAGCAAGTTCTGTTGTTGCTATTCTTAGATATATAACTTATAGATATATAAGCTGTAAATACAACTCACTCAAAAAGCCACAATGACAACATTGTTGGGGCAACTTTACTTGCAAAATAACACTATATATATATATATATATATATATCATAATTAGATTCTTATTATCTCTTAAGAATCTCTCTCTATCCATTTTGCTTATTTATTTCTTACTCATCCATGTTGGAGTGTGAATGTCACTCTATGCTATCTAAGAGGGAACCTCTGTCATTATGTATCAGCCAACAGTGGACCCCTGTCATTCCATACAGTATAAGTGTGGACCATTTTCTGTAATGCAAATCAACAATTCTAATGCGTTTCTTTAAATGTAGATTGGGGACTGACGCACATTGTAAAATGTATGGAAATCACTAATTGTTAGATGCAAGATAAAGGTACATTTTGGGGATTGAACTATTTTAAAGGTCTAGTCCCTAAAAGTGTCTTTATTTTTTTTTTACCAGACTTGTTTATTATATTTTTTAATAGATATGATCTTGCTACTGACTGTTCTATTCCTAATTACTAATTACAGCTTAGTGTTTTTTTTCTTTTCCCTGCATTTTTTAATTCTAAAGTACTTACTACTCCCTTGCCTTCTGGGTAGCCCTTTATTTAATACAGTGTCATACTTGACAATGGTTAAGCAATCCATTAAAGCTGAGCGTTTAGATTCTGTTACAAAAACATATTAACATTGTGTTGGACGAATAATTATTACATTAGTTGAGATTACCATCTTTTCGTTGCAATATATTTTTGTTATTTCCTCTATTCATAAAAGCAGGAGTGTGAATGTCGCTCCACGCTATCTAAGAAGGGACTTGTGTCATTTTGTAATAGCCAACAGTGGACCTCTGTCATTACATAAAAAAAAAGTTATGTTATGCAAATCAACAGATAAAATGCATTCCTTTAACCGTAGACTAAGCACACAAGTTTGTAGTTGTAAAAAAACAAAAACCTTATTAAGTTTAGAAATTTGTGTTCATGTCTTTTGTGAAATTAAGCCATCCTCTAGCTGACTTGTCCATTGTATCTCAGACAAACTTATGATTTCTGGGCCTCTGTCCTATATACCATGCTAAATTGTTCTCTGGCAATATCCAAAATAGCAAGTTCTGTTGTTGCTATTCTTAGATATATAACTTATAGATATATAAGCTGTAAATACAACTCACTCAAAAAGCCACAATGACAACATTGTTGGGGCAACTTTACTTACAAAATAACACTATATATATATATATATATATATATCATAATTAGATTCTTATTATCTCTTAAGAATCTCTCTCTATCCATTTTGCTTATTTATTTCTTACTCATCCATGTTGGAGTGTGAATGTCACTCTATGCTATCTAAGAGGGAACCTCTGTCATTATGTATCAGCCAACAGTGGACCCCTGTCATTCCATACAGTATAAGTGTGGACCATTTTCTGTAATGCAAATCAACAATTCTAATGCATTTCTTTAAATGTAGATTGGGGACTGACGCACATTGTAAAATGTATGGAAATCACTAATTGTTAGATGGAAGATAAAGGTACATTTTGGGGATTGAACTATTTTAACTATTTTGTTAGAAAAATACACTATTTTTGTTTGTTGTTTGCATGTTTGAAGAGACTGGTTTTCTTCGTGTTTGCATGTTTGAAGAGACTGGTTTTCTTTACTAAGTAGGCTGTTTAACAGCCCTCTACAGTCTGAATGACCCCCTGGGGCTGCAGGCCGGAGTGTTTGAAGCGACGTGTGTGAATTGGTCGTGAACTTCCTGGCTCTGGCCAGCAGAGGCGCTGCCGAGTATGGACTAAACACTCACACACTTTCAGGTCCCCTCTTGGCAAAAGTTGAGAAAATGCACCAAAATATTTTAGGCATGTTTTTAGCTTGATTTAAGGCATGACCAAGAGGGGACCGGAAAAATGTCCCCTCTTGGCTCGGAGGTCCCCTGTTGGTGAAGGTGTTACGACGCCATGGGCCCCTGTTGGATAGTTAGGCAAGTGCACGCACACACGCGCACGCACACACGCACGCACACACACACACACACACACGCACGCACGCACGCACACACACACATGCATGCACTCAGGTGCATAAAAACACACACACACACACACACTCTCTCTCTCTCTCTCTCTCTCTCTCTCTCTCTCTCTCTCTCTCTCTCTCTCTCTCTCTCTTTGAATAACACACACACACACCCTGAGCAAATCACTAGCTGTACACACACACACACAGGTGGAGCGATAGTTAAATAAATAATAAATGAAGAGGGTGTTTAACAGAAGTGAGATAACACTTCGATTGTCCTGTCCTCACAAAGTGGTGTCACGAGGCTACTATACACACCACCACCACCACCACCACCACCATCACCACCACCACCACCACACCACCACCACCACCCACCACCAACACCACCACCACCACCCACCACCACCACCAACCCACCACCACCACCACCACCACCACCACCACCACCAACACCACCCCCCACACCCCCTCCACCACCACCACCACCACCACCACCACACCACCACACCACCATCCCACCACCACCACCACCATCACCACCCACCACCACCACCCCACCATCACCACCACCAACCACCACCACCACCATCACCCACCACCACCACCACCACCACCACCACCACCACCACCACCATCACCACTCACCACCCACCACCACCATCAACCCCACCATCACCACCACCACCACCATCACCACCCACCACCACCACCACCAACACCCCCCCCCTCACCACCACCATCACCATCCCACCACCACCATCACCACCACCACCCACCACCCACCACCTCCCACCACCACCACCACACCACCACCACACTACCACCATCACCACCACCACCACCACCATCACCACCACCACCACCATCACCCACCACCACCACCACCACCACCACCACCACCACCACCACCACCACCAACAACAACATCCACCCACCACCACACACCTCCACCACCACCACCACACCACCACCACCAACAACACCACCACCACCACCAACACCCACCATCACCACCCACCACCATCACCACACCCACCACCCCACCAACTCACCACCCCACCCCATCACCCCCCACCCACCAACCCCCCCCCGCCCCCCCACCACCCTCCTTTCTTTCTCTTCTTTTGCATCACAACAACAACCCTCCTGGCTTGAACAGATGGTGGGCTGGCCCCCCCCCACACCCCCCCCCCCCGTCCCCTTCCCCCCACCTCATGGACAGCCGCCCTCAGCCAATGGAAGCGTCCCTCGGAGTCAGCGTGTGTGTGTTGTTAGGAGCGCTTAGAGAGAGAGAGAGAAAGAGACAGAGACAGAGAGAGGAGAGAGAGAGAGAGACAGAGGGAGACAGAGAGGAGAGAGAGGAGGACAGACAGGACAGTCACACGTCGGGCTGGCCGGCCGCTGAACACGTTGCCTTGTTGCTGCTCCTGCTGGGACGGATCTGGTGCGTCTGGGGGTGGATAGGATTGGATGGATTTGGAGACGCGCAATGACTTAAGCACCCCGACGGATTACGCACATGTTATTTTATAAGGAGGTACTGGTGAAGGAGGTACTGGTGAAGCCTTGTTCCTGCTTTTTCTGTTTGTTTTTTGTACGTGTAAAAGAAATTATTAATTCGAATTGACGTGATGGCCATGTGCTGGCGTGCGGCTTAGACCGACATCTGGAGGAGGAGGAGGAGGAGGAAGAGGAGGAGGACCAGTCTGGAATGACAACAAGGTGAGGTCCCATAGGAAAGCATGGTTCTCCCAATACTGAAGCATTTGAGGAGTTTGTTTCCAGCGCTGGGCTCCTCGTTCGATCGCATAAACTTGTTTCTAATGCGCAACACAGCGCGGGAAACCGCACCAACTTTGATCTTCGGTGTATCCTGCGGCGCCACTTGTACTTGCACACCAGCAGCCATGCACCACCAGCACCCATGCACCACCACCACCACCCATGCACCACCAGCACCACCCATGCACCACCAGCACCCATGCACCACCAGCACCACCCATGCACCACCACCAGCACCCATGCATCACCACCAGCACCCATGCACCACCAGCACCCATGCACCACCAGCACCACCCATGCACCACCAGCACCCATGCATCACCAGCACCACCCATGCACCACCAGCACCCATGCACCACCAGAACCCATGCACTACCAGCACCCCATGCACCACCAGCACCCATGCACCAGCACCACCCATGCACCACCAGCACCCATGCACCACCAGAACCCATGCACTACCAGCAACACCCATGCACCAACACCCATGCACCACCAGCACCCCATGCACCACCAGCACCCATGCACACACCAGCCACCACAACAAGGTGTAACATCTCCCATGACACCATAGTCATGAATGATGTCATCACAGGTACTGAGTTATGAGCTGATATATTTAGATGTCATTTAGGAGGACATTCTCAAACAAGAGGTTTTAAATGTCTCCTGATATTGATCCTGGTGGTGTAAGTGTTGGCACATTGAGTAAAGCTGACCTGAGAGTTTCCAGTGTACAGTGTGGACTCCCCAGTCCAGCAGAGAGCAGCTTCACTCCTGAATCCCGCAGATCATTGGTACTCAGGTCCAGCTCTCTCAGACTAGAGGAGTTGGAGCTGAGAACTGAGGCCAGAGCTCCACAGCATCTCTCTGACAGATGACAGCCATTCAGCCTTCACACAGAATAAACAGGAACATGTTAGGAACTGTGGCTTTATGTTTTATTAGTCTAGATAATGTTAACATATGAGATCAATAAACTAGTATGATGTTGTGGTATACGAGGGGCCGTGGTTTAGCGCCGGGGGGCTGAGACAAGGGGAGCCGAGCGGCAAAATGGCTGAGATAGACGCAGCTGTAGGGGATGAGTATAATTAGCAGGATGGTATTTATTTGACACCTGGTTACTCTCCCCACAGTAGGAGGCTGGGGACGGATGGAGCAGCAGGACCCGACACGAGGCCGACTCCATAACCCAAGACGCCGAATATAAATGTTTATGTTTTCATTATTAAGCCAAGTGGGCGGAGTTACGTTGCTATTAACAGACTGTTGAGCATTATTCCCACTGAGATCACTCCTTCCCCATCAAGAACCCGATCAAGCCATGGAACGTGGCATGACAAGAAATTGTAAGTGTGCATTCCACGGTGTCTTGACAAGCAGGGTCACGATAAAAGGCGTTGGGAGTGTGGACACAAAGTGGGATTTTATAACAAGGTTGTTGGTGTTGAGGTGGAGATGCCCGTCCGTTTGGGGCGAAGAAGTGCAAAGTGCAAAGTACAGAGTCCTGCCCCTGCATGGCTCTGTGGGTGAACCTGTTCTAGTTCCAGGAGTTTGGGGTGTGGGTGGATGGGTGCGCTGGTGAGGCTTTAGGGTCGGTTCGAACCCCAAAGGTCCGCAGTGGATGAAGATGCCCTCTACAGCCACCCGCTCGTTCATATTAAAACCACTGTAAGTCATTTTAATAAAAGTATCTGCGAAATGACGAAATAGCCAAGGCGGTGGAGTTCTGCATTGTGGTGTAACACGGCAGTATAACCGTGACGGGCCGTACATTAGCGACCGCGGGGATTAATCGAAGGCACTTTGCGCGCGAAAATAGTCTCCCAGGAGGTGGGGGTGGGGATGGGGGAGGAAGGGGGGGTTGGTGTGGAGCCAGTCCCATGACATCACTCCACACTCCACTGCACTGACGGGTCCCTCTCTCCGCTGGCGCTGAAACCGCAGCCAACGGGAACCTTTTGAGTTCCACAGATTAACACCCGCCCCTTACATCATCCTGATCCTGATCCATCATCCATAGGGGCAGCCGTGCTCCCTCTGCCTCATCATCATCATCATCATCATCATCATCATCATCATCATCATCCTCATCATCTCTCCACCTGGCACCCGAAGCTGGAGACTTAGGTGGTGGAGGAGGAGGACGAGGAGGACGAGGAGGAGGAGGAGGGGAGTGTAGGGATGTTCCATGCTTATCGGGAGAGAGGGAGAGAGAGAGAGAGAGAGAGAGATGTGAGGGGGGAGGGGCGGAGAGGGGAGGCTCTCAGAGGTGAGCGAGTCCACCTGGCGGGCTCGACTGACCGACCGACCGACGTCTCCTGACTGTCAGACTCAGAGTCTTTATTCACGTCTTAATGGCCGGGGAGAGCTCGGGCGCTCAGGAGCACATACCCGGCCGGCTAGCAAGCGCTGTTAATAATTAACCACTGCTTCTCCCCTGTGCGTCGTGCTCGGGTGTCTCTCTGTGTGTGTGTGTGTGTGTGTGTGTGTGTGTGTGTGTGTGTGTGTGTGTGTGTGTGTGTGTGTGTGTGTGTGTGTGAGAGAGAGAGAGAGAGGGATTGAAGTCATCATTGCCTCGCTTTCTCGCAACACTGGTGTGTGAGTGGCAGCCTACAGAGAAACCCACTTATTGTCCCTTCCTTTATTTATATCCAGTATATATGCGCTGTTCATCTCATCCACCGTCCCTTAAAACAGATATAAAGGTAAACAATAGTATTTTTAGACGACTGTAGTCGGTGTACTGTACTGTGGCAGGTCCCATAGGTGCACCACCACACAGCCACGGTACTGAATGGATCCCTAAATTGAATCACAGGTGTGTGTGTGTGTGTGTGTGTGTGTGTGTGTGTGTGGGGGGTGTGGGGGGGGGTTGTGTGTGATGTACGCGTTTAGATGTGAGCAGGTGCGTGGCTGATTGCCAGGCGGGGGTGTCGTGGTCATTGTCGCTGTGTGTGTGTGTGTGTGTGTGTGTGTGGCGGGGGTGAGGGAGAGAGTGAGGGGGAAATCGGGAGTGATGGGGTAATGAAACACCTCGCATGTGGGTCGCAATGGCGGGCGTGCTGCCAAATGGGGGAGTAGAGGGAGGGGAGGGGAGGGGAGGGGAGGTGTGAAAAAAAGTGGATATGAAAAAAAAGGGGGGAGAGTAATAATAATAAATTAAAGAGCTTAAGAGTTTAATCCTGCACTTAGACGCCAAATCTGCCCGGCAACTGCAGGGGAACAGGTATTGTACTGTGGATAGTACAACACTGATGCACTTAGCAAAAGAAAAAAGAGCACGAGGTCGACTGTATTGTATGAATGCATTTTAAAGAGAACTTGAAACAAGTCACGCAAAAGCTGAGCTGGTCTGCAGAGCCACTGACCTCCCTGACTCACAGCTTTTTGATACTTTCCAGTATCAAGTGAGATTGGTTTACTCATACAATGTTATACATTAATGGGATATGATTTTCTTTCTTGATATGATCATTAAATTGCTTGATTACAGTACCAGCATACATAATAAATAACTTGTATAGCATATATGGCAAGATATTGATTATATTTCCTTTATATGTACATATCGTAAAATTCTCCCATAGTATCTGCCACCAGACTTAACCTCCTACTGCCGCACCCCTCGCCCCTCTTCCTCCTCCTCCTCCTCCCCCTCCCTCCTTCCTTTACATCGGCTTACGTCTTCCTTACCTGTCGCGTTGCCCCCGGCGACGGGGATTAGTGACAGTTGCTGCCGAGCACAAGGGGCGCGGCTCTGAACAAGACTGACATGACAGACAGACAGACAGCAGGAAGACAGACAGACAGACAGACAGACAGAAAGACAGACACCCAGATACAGTATATACATAGATACAGACAGACACCCAGATATACAGATGCGTATAATTTCTCACACGCACACGCGCAGACAGACAGACAGACAGACAGACAGACTTAGCAGGCACTAAACCTCCAAAACCTTCCAGCCTGCTCAAAGTGAAACACACGCACACATGCAGACACACACACACACACACACACACACACACACACACACACACACACACACACGCACACACACACACACACACACACAAATGATCGGCTTTGATTCCAGCCGTGGCGTTGACATGGCGATAGCAGAGAGAGAGAGAGAACCCACAGAAAGCGTCGTCAGGGCTGGCGGGTACAGAAATAGCGACGGCTCATCTCTAAGTGAAGGTAGCAAACTGCAGTGTCTGGGAGACGCGAAGCACACGGTTCCCCGCATCGACGTTCCCACTGACGGGAACTTCCCGGAATCGTTCCCACCTCGCACCCCCTTGCCCTGGGGACGGAGTGACGCTCCGGAATCGTTGCTTATAGACTGCATTCAGTTTTTTGGGGGAGCACCCATGCACCACCAGCCCATGCACCACCAGCACCCATGCACCACCAGCACACCCATGCACCACCACCAACACCCATGCACCACCAACAACACCCGTGCACCACCAACAACACCCATGCACCACCACCAACACCCGTGCACCACCACCAGCACCCATGAACCAGCCACCCTTGCACCTACAGACTCTGCAGTGTGTGCACAACGCTGGGCCACATGTGATCCGCATGTTAATGTCAACGTGTGTGTCGGCAGCAGATGTCTGAGTTGGGGTCTCGTAGCGCGGCGCCCTGCTGCTCCTTCTGGGTTGAGGAGGTGAGGAGGAGGTGAGGAGGAGTCGGTCCGGCGGTGCTTTGTCTCCTTAGAAGCAGCAGCTGTTGCGCCTTTGTGCTTTGGGCCAGATGCTCGGACCAAACTCATCCCTCTCAACTTCGGGAAGCAGTCGTAGCCCCCCTTAGATAACGCCTGTTATGAATGTTAAGTATGCCCTCTGCTCGTAACCCCCACCCGGCCCTGCAGCGTCAATTGGGTATTGATACTTTATTGACCTTGGCAGCCATACAGAGACTTTTAAAAGGCAAAGTAGAGTGATTCTCTTATAGACTGAATAGGCCTACATATTGCTGGTCGGTGATACCATTTCTTAGTTACCTGACAATATATACTGAAATAATAATAATAATAATAATCTCCCCTCTTAACAACTCATCGTAACAATTGACCTTCAACAACTATTTACTTTGCGTGAAGGTTCTTGGTGTACTAAGTTTGGAGAAAGCCAGGATTGCCAGAAGCCTGATAAAGTGGAGGCTTGCTCTTGCCCCCGGCTCTGTCTTGTGGAAGGAGATCTGTAGGTGAGCGGGAGGTCTGAGCCTTTAAGTCAGGGGAGCAGATATGATCATCCATCTGAGTTATATGTTTTCCTTCTGCCCAGAGGCGGGAATAACATCCATCTCTCTGCACAGACACACACGCACACGCACACGTACACGCACGCACGCACACACAGATACACGCACGCACGCACGCACACACACACTCACACACACACATACACACACACGCACACGCACTCACACACACACACAGATACACGCACATGCACACATACACACACACGCACACACACACACACATGCACACACACGCACACACACACACGCACTCACACACACACACGCACTCACACACACACGCACACGCACTCACACACACACACGCACTCACACGCACTCACACACACTCACACACACACGCGCACACACAGTAAAACACAACACTACATGCATTTGTCTTCAGATGGTGAGTGTGCCTGTCGAGCAGAACAAAGGCTTGTTAATGAGCTGCATGCGTGTGTGTGTTTGTGTGTTTGTGTGTGTGTGTGAGTGCGTGTGTGTGTGTTTGTGTGTGTGTGTGTGTGTGTGTGTGTGAATGCAGTGGGACTGATCCCCCAGAGAGGGTCTATACTGGGCTTGGGGCGGGGGGGTGGGTTGTCTGGTCACGGCTTTAATACTTAACTCTGAAGCTGGGGGGCAGGGTTATGGGAGCGGGGGGCTAACCCCTTTATGTTGTATTTTGTAGCGATGAGACAGAAAAAAAATTAACATGGTCATGTAAACAACAACAAAAAATGACTTGCGTTAAAGGGACTACGTGAAAGAGATTAGATGCACAATAAATCGCTTTAAATTGCCAATATATGAACAGGTTGTAATCTAACTTAAACAATGAGACCTTCCCTGACTCTCTCCCGTCTCACAGAACAGACTGTGGGATGATTTCTATTATATTTGAACTGGGCTGTTTCTGGTGGGAAAAGGGAAGGGAAGTGACATCTAAATGCCTTCCATGTTGATCTTGTTTTATAATATATTGCACATTTCTTTTGGATTTTGGTAAAATCAGTTTAATATCTTTCAACTTTTGATGAACAGTGAAAAAGCCATTTAAGACTCGAGGAGTTATCATCTGTTCATATTATCTCCTTTTTTTATTTCACACTCAATATCTGTCCGTTTGTAGTTATCAGTCTGGTTTGACCAAAATTGTAATAAGCAGACTATGCAGTACTCTAACAGACAATAATATCAACGGTTATATATGATTTATATATACATTCTTGGAAAGTACTTATTTGCAGTGGCTGTAATACAAAGTGTGAAAGGAACTCTTATGCAATTTTATGCAAATAGTAATCCCCATGAGTGAGTCGGTGTGATTATCGAAAGTAGTTTTAGTGTTTGAAGGAGGTCTTTACGGGTCCAAAAATATGTGCCTGAATTAAAAAAGAACAGGAACCGAACCAGACTGCTCTATAATTTGGGGTAAGCTGGGAATTTGGGATAAGCTGGGAGCCATGCATAACCCAGGCATGGTGGCCCTGAACCCAGTCGGAAGACCCAGACTTGATCGCCGATCACAGCTGATTGCTATTAACAAGTTGGCGTCAATTTACAAGTTGACAAAACTTTGTCTTAGCTAATCTAACATTAGTATCCTTCTCCCCGTGTCTGTCTGTGATGCATATAATCCATCCTCCCTGCCAAGAAATTGTCCACGTTTCTGGTATTCCTCTCTTGCTGATTGAAACAGCATGGCTAATCCATTCGTTATTTCATCTTAAAAGTCAATTTGCGACTCGTTTAGGATCAGCTTTGTCGTTTTGTTGCATCTAGCATAATAAAGATTACGTTGACTGCCCTTTTGAAATGTAATAGTCGAATGCATGTTTGTATTGTTTGAATTATTATTGATTGCAGGGCAGTGAGAGGAAAGACCTAAGAAGCAACCAAAAAAAGATGCACTCATTTGGCAAAGTAGGACATTGACATTGCCAGTGTTTTGCAGTGAAACGTCTTAAAAGTAATTATTTGAGAAGACTTTTGCAAAAAATCAGTTTCAATACCAGAACTACTTTGGTATTAGCAAGCAACAAACCCGATAAAACGTGGATCTGTCATGTCCGAACCCCAGGTCTCTGGTCTTAGGGTATCTGTGAAGACCACTAGTTTGGAGTTGTTTGTATGTGTGGATAATTAGCACAGGTGGGCCGTCATTCGAGGTGATATCTTCTCCATGGGAGTCCTTCAAACTAGGGGATGTCGAATGCTGGTGATGGACGTTCATTTCCCATTACACCGGAAGACGATCGGAAATGGAAGTGACAGGTGTAACCTGCATGGTTGTCTTAGGCTCTCAGCACAAAAGGATTTGATAACCTGTGAAAAGAATTGTCTTCGGGACACACTGTTGGGCTAAGTGAGAAGAACCCACTGTCCTCAAATAATAGGAAGTTGTTTTACAGTCGAGTCTCACAGGAGGATTATTGTAAGACACAGCAACCCTTCTGTGAAGCCAATGGTGCGTCGCGATGTAATGCTACACACACAGCGCTAAACAACAATATGTTTTATTTGTAATGCATGTTTTATTTATCGAGAAAGAAATGAGCCGAAACTTCAGAAATGGAAAAGAAATCCCCTCAAGCAGACAGACTTCGTTGTTTGTTGTTTGGGCCCAATTCATATTGTTCTCATATTGTTGTCTATCTGTCTCTCTAGTAGTCAATACATTTTTTTGTTCAGTGGACTTTTTTGGAAAGCACAAAAAGATACGTGACAAAGAAACTTAAACAGCTCTCCTCTGAACACATTCCTGTTGTCTTGAATATATTTTGATGGCACATTGAGGTGCAACGTGATGAATTGGCGTTAATGAACGTCGCCTGTTCCACTCTGTTTGTCTTGAACCCACCACAGTGCCTCTCCACATACGATCTTCTCACAAACTCACCATCGCTCCTTCCTGCTAATCCTGACTGACATGTCAAGCGTGACCGTGTTGAGTGTGAAGAGCAGATACCGCTCGCATTAATACCACCGGAAGCCCCGCCCCTCTCTCCCAAAGGGGAAATCCCCAGCGAATGGTCCTGTTGCCAGGCAGTTTGCCTTCACACTCAGACTTAGTCAGCTCCCGTGTTTGAAAGCCTCTTAGGGTTCTGTCTTCTTAAGCGTACGGTGACCGACCGCGTGGCCTACAAGGCCGTGGCACGTCGCTCGGTACCGCATGGCTGCAGACGGGTCAGGGTGCCGCGGTTGGTGAATGGATCGACAGTAATTGGTTAATGGGGATTTCCTAAGTGTTGTTCTAATGGGCCGTGCTGGATCGTGCTGACTTGTTAAAGAAATGCTGGCAGCCTCATCCAAGAACGGGAGCCATGGTGGTGGTTGCGTGTAGAAAGACTTCACAGAAGGGAGAACGATAAGAGAGTCTTCAATAATTTCCCATTAGATAGATCTAGTGATTCTCAACTGGTGGGTATGTTTCAATGTTAATTCATGTTTCAATGGCTTTACTATTTAAAAGAGTTTAGCCTCAATTTCTGCACCTTTTGGTTTGCAGTACATGAAGGTGGAGGTGCAGATGTTGCCTCTTCTTCTCAAGGTCTCATGTGTTGTCTTGCCTGACACAGGAGTGGCCATGGAAGCCATATGGGCCAGCGGCTGCCCAGTGCACCGTCTCGGCTCCCGATGAAACAAGATAGATTGAGGCTCTGTAGTCGTTTTTCTCTATCAACCTTTTTCTGTTGTAGATGTATTTTATTTAGAGTTTCTTTCTCTGTGGAAAACACTGGTGCTGGATATGGTAAAACGCACACTAAAAGTAAAAACATGTTCCGTGTTTATTCTGAATTCAGAAGGCAGAGGATGCTTCATTCATAATGTATATCCAACCCCCTTTCTTTTTTTTCCTTTTTTGTCTTTCTTTGCTTTCATACTAATGTCTCATGGTGGTTAATGATGTTCTCAGTAGCTAATGATCCAGCCCTTATGGGGAGGATTAAAGTCCTTAAAGGAATACCATCCATTTTCACCTAGTTCTGTTTTTCTCCATTTTGAATGGATTTTAATGAGCTGATGGAGCATTTTTGTGAGAGCAAGAAACTGATGATACAGCACACAGCACAGATTGTCATGTGACTAACACTTGAAATTGTTGTTTTTTTAATTGTTATTCTGTAGGCCGTGTAATGACTGCATTTACCAGCGTGCCGACCTCGGATGTAATGTAATTTGTTGACAACACAACAGTAGTGGTTATGTGGACCATTGCCCATGTATAAAGTGGTTATGATTGTGTTGAACCCATTTTAATGATATGTTTGTATCTTTCCTTTCTTCTAGATTCATCCTTCTGCTCCGGGATTTTACTGTGCCGACCAAGACTGGGACACAACTACAACAACCCATTATTGGGATGTCTGGTTGATGACCGTAATCAACAATTTGTCAACAATCATCTCCTCGCCTGCCTCCCATCCTACTCTCCGTAGGTCTTGGGGAACTGAATGCCGATTCACAGCATGGCGAGACCAACGTTGAATTACTGCCTGCTTTGCCAACTGTTTGTTGGATTGATGCTGGTTTCAGCGGGACTCTCTATGGTACAGAGCAACGAGTGTCCCCAGCTGTGTGTATGTGAGGTCAGACCCTGGTTCACCCCGCAGTCCACCTACAGAGAGGCCATTACCGTGGACTGCAATGACCTGCGTCTCACCCGCATCCCGGGGAACCTGTCCAGCGACACGCAGGTCCTGCTGCTCCAGAGTAACTACATCGCCAGGTCTAGTGAGGAACTTGAGCAGCTCTTTAACCTGACCGAGCTGGACCTGTCCCAAAACAACCTCAGCAAGATCCGAGATGTGGGGCTGGCCAACATGTCCCAGCTCACCACTCTTCACCTGGAGGAGAACCAGATCACGGAAATGCCAGATTACTGCCTGCAGGACCTCAGCAACCTGCAGGAGCTGTATATCAACCACAACCAGATCAACTCAATCTCTGCCTATGCCTTTTTTGGGCTCCATAACCTACTCAGGCTGCACCTCAACTCTAACAAGCTGAAGGCTATCGATAGCCAATGGTTTGACTCGACACCTAACCTGGAGATCCTTATGATTGGGGAGAACCCGGTCCTTGGGATAATGGATTTTAATTTCAAGCCACTTGGCAACCTGAGAAGCCTGGTTTTGGCTGGAATGGATTTAACAGACATCCCCGGGAATGCTTTTGTTGGACTCGACAATCTCGAAAGCCTCTCCTTTTATGACAATAAGCTGGTCAGAGTTCCCCAGAGAGCCCTGCAGAAACTACCTAACCTCAAGTTCTTGGACCTAAACAAGAACCCAGTGCACAAAATCCAGGCAGGTGATTTCAAAAACATGCTGCGACTAAAAGAGCTGGGCATTAACAACATGGTGGAGCTGGTCTCCATTGACCGTTACGCTCTGGACAACCTCCCTGAGCTCACCAAGCTGGAGGCCACAAACAACCCCAAGTTCTCGTACATCAACCAACAGGCCTTCCACGATGTCCCAGCCCTGGAGAGCCTCATGCTGAACAACAACGCTCTGAACGCCCTGTACCAGTCCACCGTTGAGTATCTGCCCAACCTGCGCGAGATCAGCATTCACAGCAACCCGCTGCGCTGCGACTGCGTAATCCAGTGGATGAGCTCCAACAAAACCAGCATCCGCTTCATGGAGCCCCTGTCCATGTTCTGCGCCATGCCAACTGAGGTACGGGGGCAACAGGTGAGGGCGGTGCTGCAGAGAGATACGGTGGAGCATTGTCTGCCCATGATCTCCCAGGACAGCTTCCCCAATCATCTCAACCTGGACATCGGGATGACCTTGGACCTGGACTGTAGGGCCATGTCTCAGCCCGAGCCCGAGATCTACTGGGTTACCCCTCTGGGGAACAAGGTGGCGATGGACACCCTGTCGGACAAATACAGTCTCAACAATGAGGGAACGTTGAGGATCTCTCATATCCAGGTTGA
>PIJE02000512.1:11263-108763 GCA_002895965.2 Coryphaenoides rupestris | reverse complement strand
GTGTGTGTGTGTACCTGTGTGTGTGTGTGTGTGTGTGTGTAGGGGGATGTGAGTGCTTTTTATTTACAATGCTGTGTCTGTTATTTCTTTGTAATTATGTGTGTGTGTTGTGTGTGTGTGTGTGTGTGTGTCTGTGTGGTGTTGTGTTGTGTGGTGTGTGTGTGTGTGTGTCGCACGTGTGTGTGTGTGTAGTGTGTGTGTGTGTACCTGTGTGTGGTGTACCTGTGTGTGTGTGTGGTGTGTGTGTGTGTAGTGTGGCACTGTGTGTGTGTTGTGTGACTGTAGGTTGTGTAGTGTGTGTGTGTGCTGTGTGTGTGTGCGTGTGTGTGTTACCTGTGTGTGATGTACCTGTGTGTGTGTGTGTGTGTTGTGTGTGTGTATGTTGTGGTGATGTGTGTGTGTGTGTGTGTGTGTGTTGTGTGTGGTAAAAGGTGTAAATCCCAACACTGAATTAACATCTTTATCCAAGCAGCTCCTGCAGTAACAGTTACGTCACTGTTAGAATTACAGTTACTATGCTCTCCTATCTGGCTGCTTATAGAAACTTATAGAAGTCTTGCAGAACTTCCCTTCCTATCGTGTCTTCTACGAGTCTACAGTGTTTGCATGTGTGTGTCTTGATTGTACTCGGTCTCACTTGGAAGTTACATTTGATTCGAAGCATCTGCTAAATGACAAACTCTGAATGTAATGTGAAAGTAGAGCAGGCATAGACAAGAACTGGCTTGCACAAATTGTGATTTGCTAAACAATTAAGTAATAATAGCACATGATAAAGTTTCACAATGACATTTATTTACATACTGTATATCCATGTTAATGTTTAACAATCTATTAGCTACTTAATATTCAAGGGGACATATTGATTTCTGAAAATGGAAAAAGCATTCTCCGTTCCAAAATGGTGTGGCTGTGTGTGAGTGTGTGTGTGTGCATGTGTGTGTGTGTGTGTGTGTGTGTGTGTGTGTGTGTGTGTGTGTGTGTGTGTGTGTGTGTGTGTGTGTGTGTGTGTGTGCATGTGTGTGTGTGTGTGTGTGCATGCGTGTGCGTGCTGCAGTCCCTGTGCCTGACTGTGACCGGTGGTGTAAATGGATATTTCACAGGCAGGTCATTTCATGCCTGTGTACTTCCTGACAGCACTGCGGTGATGAGACCGCTCTGAGAGCACTGACGGATGCACACCTTGGCCCCCACCACCCTCCACCCTCCACCCTACACATTCCCCACTCCACCCTCCACCTGCCCCCCCCACCCCCTCCACCCTCCTCCCTCCACCCTCCACCCGCCCCCCTTCTCCACCCTCCACCCTCGAGCCTCCACCCACCACCTGCCATCACCATCAGTGGTGAGGTGCGTTCAATTCACCAGACGGCTTCCCAAACAAATGGTCTCACACACACACACACACACACACACACACACTGCTGATGATGTAATGTCCAATTCACAGGCATTTCACAGACAGGGAAATTAGCTGGAGTATAGTTTCTCCGTTGCTATTGGCTGATTGATTTGGCCGCACCTGTATGTATTTCCCCGTTAGCGGGAGAGGGAGAAGAGAGAGAACGTCTGGCTCAGGGGTGTGTGTGTGTGTGTGTGTGTGTGTGTGTGTGTGTGTGTGAGCGTGTGTGCGTGTGTGCGTGTGTTTGTATGCGTACTGTACATGTACACGCTCCTTATCGAAGTTCCATATCTTTATTGATGGCACTGGAGCTAAATGGCTGCGCCTCGACAAGTGGAAGCATACAAAGCAATATCGATCGAACGGTTGGAAATGGAACGCTTTGCATAGCCGTGCCCCGCCTCAGGAAGTTCCCGCCTCTCGGATTGATTGGATAGAGAGAGTATAAAGTATAAAAGACCAGGTAGACAGGTAGACAGGTAACAGACAGACAGACCAGGATGCACAGTTTCATCCCACCGAGCAGCAGAGACAACTTACCTAATGAATTCAAGAGAGTCGTACTTACAACTTAGTAATTAACTTAGTAGGATGGGCTAATTTTGGCGTTCCCTGCAGGAGGGCGATCAACACACTGTAATTGCCGCCACCAAATGTGAGCGTGCGACTGATTCTTCACACCGGCACCTTTGCTGTTGCCTAGCAGCAGCAGCAGCAGCAGCAGCAGCGGCGGTGGAACTCGCCCAGGAGTGCCTTTCTGTGGAGTGTGGAGATGAGAGTCACTAATGTCGTTACAACAACAGAAACTTTGAAAGTGGCGGCCATCTTTTGAAGTAGTTTACATAATTTTAAATGTTGTATTTTCCTCTATATCCTCATTGTGTACTTTTCATCTTTGTTCGTCGTTCTTTCCTTTTGTTCTGTATTTTGTTGGAATATTTGCATTTTACATTTACATTTACATTTAGGGCGTTTGGCAGACGCTTTTATCCAAAGCGACTTACAAAGAGTACATTTGTTGAAGTTTGTTTGTTTGTTTGTTTGTTTGTTTCTTTCTTTCTTTCTTTCTCCCTTTCCTTCCTCCTTTTCCGTTGCCTTTTCTATACTTCATGTCCATTCTCAACCCTCTTCAAGTCATCTCTGTGTGTGCTTTGTCTTGTGTTGCTCGAGTCAAACCAATCAAGCCAGCGCCCACGGACCGGGAGAGGCCAACCAGGGATGCCATTGTGCAGCCACGTCCTTTGTTCTACTTTGTCAAAAAGCAGGCTGCTTGAACTCTGCATCGGGGCGATTTGAGGCCAAGTCAATCACCCACCGTGTAGCCTATGGGGGGCGGTGGGGGGGGCATGCTTCTGTTTACATCCTGACTCAACAACCGCGCTCTGTCGGGCCTTTGATTCATGAACTCCTCAACCGATTGCTGTCCAACCGCGGAGTTCTTTTGTGATGGTGTACGCTCTCATTAAGTCAGTGGGGGCCCCTCTCCCGACAGAAGCGGGGTCATTAAGGCACCGCTGGGGACAACCTCACGTCGGGAGCAGAGGCAGATGGTGATGGAGGCGGATGGTGGTTTCATCCTATTGTCAAGCACAACACAGTTTAAAGGCACGCAATCACACCAATGTCACAAACATATCTTATGAACTCTGAGAACATAAACTGATAAATGTTTAAGATCCGCCCACAGAACTCGCCTATTCATTTAGTTTTGGTTCTGGGTTTTAGTCTTAGTTTCGATTCCCAATGTCTACAACTTTCCTTTAGCCATCCATGTTTGTCTGGTCATGGTCATGTTTGTTGGTCTGTTTAATGTTCAGTGTTACGCAGCAATTCACAAAAGCATATTCCTTGTCTGTGAAAAGTAATTAAATCTGCAATAAACCTGTTTCTGATTCAGATTCTGATGAGCATGACGCCTACGTGCTCCTGAATTACATGCATCTGGATAATCTGCTAAATAATTGTTTTACATGAATGAAAATAGATAATTGCTTGTATACGTTTAAACTCCCTTAACCTTTTCCACTGTGTCTTCAAACAAATGAATGCCTCTTACACGATGAATACTATAATCTTGGTGTTACGATTACGGAAGACTAAATATGTAATATCTGTGGTGTGATACCTCGTCCCAAAATGACATTTTGAGCCTATCTTGTGCTCCGTTAAAATGCCAACAGTGAGTGACCTCCATGAGCCCGTCTCCACTCCCCTGTCACCCGAGCACAAACCTCTCCTGCATCAATTATACATGACAAGTGGGAAAAAATCGTCAACATCACAACAAGGTCAGACGATCTCGCGATAATATCCAACCTTTTCTCACAGTGCTGAAAGAATGTCATGTTTGAAAAATGAAAATGTTTCTTTTTCCCCCCATAACTTTCCAAATATACTGTATATTGAATATGTTTGGCAGCAGGAAGCAGGAAGCAAAAGAGAGAAATACAGTGTTCAGCTTTCCGTTCAGTATATAAAGTAAAAGCGCACACAAAAAGACTACCATGATTGGTATTTGTTTCAGTAACTTGCAGTGAGTTCCAATTGAATTAAATGACAATAATAAAAACTAAATAAAACACATCCCTGCTAGCTTTGCAAGAAATCTATAATTTTATCAACCGGAAACGGCGAATGCATGACAATCTGTATCATCCACTTCAGAGGGACTTAACGAAAGCATGTCGCTGTGCACTAGAGGAGACTTGTCATTGGCTGGACAGGAAGGGTCACTCTTATATTATTGCCTATCTGGCATTATATTGAGAAGGAGGGATGCTGGCCAATCAATGCAGCCAATGATTCTCCTGCCACTGGAGTCTGGACGCTCTGTGACTGCAGAGGCACGCAGCACGGATATCACTGGCTCTATTGTCACGTTCAGGCCTTGTGTGTAAAAATCAATGAGATCCTGTGTGTGTGTGTGTGTGGTGTGTGGTGTGTGAGTGAGTGTGTGTGTGTGTGTGTGTGTGTGTGTGAGATCTGCAAGGGGGGGGGGGGGGGGGGGGGGGGGGTGGACAGCACAGCCCAACAACAGACCCACCATAAAGATTGAATCAAAGGTACTGGTGCTATGCTGCCACCTGCTGGCTGTGCTGTGTTGGTGCTGTTTTGTGGGCTGTTTTTCTGACGCTACTTTCTATGCATGCAGGATTTTATAATTCGAATTGTTGCACAAAAACACATGATACAAGCACGTCTTGAAATACACTCCGTATATGTATTATTACATGTATATTATTATAATATATATATATTAGTAATTTAATTATATATATATATATATATTATATATTATATATTATTATTAATTATTATTATTAATATATATATTAATTCTATATATATATTATTACATGTATATTATTATAATATATATATATTAGTAATTTAATTATATATATTGTATATATTATATATAATTATTATGAATATATATATTAATTCTATATATATATTATTACATATATATTAATGGGTATATTCTATTCGAGAATTTTGTGGGGGCTTTTACTTTGAAAGGAACCCACCGAACGTCTTATTTTGCTGTCTCGCTGTCCGCACATTCAACTTCCTGACGCCGACCACCGTGCGACGTCTGCGCAGATCAACATGTGATGCTTTCTCAAAAAGCATTTGCTCTCGATTTAAGTAAAGGTCAAGAAAATGTTCCCGTTTCAGTCGAGGGAGATGTTAACCCAGCATGTCAGGTAATAATAATAATAATAATAATAATAACATCATCCCCAAACCACGTGGATTCAGCAGCTATTTACATCCTAGAAGTGAAGAAGTTCAAGGATTTAATATACTTGGTTAGAGTCAAGTAACAAAAACGACTTGAGATGTATGCACATTGCAGCAACAACTTAACTGAGCCTAAATATAATGCGTTGTTAAAAGTACGAGTTAATAATAATGTATAGTATTTGTCCTCAGATTTAAAGGGGACGTATCATGCCACCAGGTGTGAGTGTGATTAGCCATTGCAAGCAGTTTCACAATTGCCACGTGACTACCGTCTAGTGACATCACAAGTGGGGAATGTCCACCTAGATGTATGATATGCTGGCTAGATCAGTTTACCTGTCGGTACAGTCCACTGGGTAGGCTGGTGGTAGACTGAACTAGTAATCATACATCTAGGTGGACATTCCCACTTGTGATGTCACTAGACGGTAGTCACATGGAAATTGTGAAACAGCTTGCAATGGAGACACTCACACCTGGTGGCATGATATGTCCCCTTTTAGCTTTAGAATAATAAACAGGCCTATTTGTTTCCAGTATTCACCAGGTAACGTCCAGGGCCCAGGATGTTACGTGGACCCAGACGAGGTCACCCTACCCGGGTGCTCTTGCCTCAGCCGGTCCTGCTCGGCCAAGAGCTGCTCCTGCCTGCAAACCTACGGCCCCACTGCCTACGACGGCACCGGCCGACTCCTGGACCGCTACCTGGCGGACGGCGCCTCCTGCTGCCCTGTGTTCGAGTGCAACGCCCTCTGCGCCTGCAGCGAGGCCTGCTCCAACCGCGTGGTGGGGAGAGGCCTGGCCCTCCGACTTGAGGTCTTCCCCACGGGGGACAGGGGCTGGGGGGTGCGCGCCCTGGAGGAGCCCGTCCCTCGGGGAACATTCGTGTGCGAGTATGCCGGCGAGGTGATCGGCCTTCAGGAGGCCAGGCGCAGGCAGCTCTCCCAGGGGCCCGGGGACAACAACTACATCATCGCGGTGCGGGAGCACGCGGGGCCGGGCTCCGTCACCGAGACCTTCGTGGACCCGGCCGCCGTGGGCAACGTGGGCCGCTTTCTGAACCACTCGTGCCGGCCCAACCTGGCGATGGTGCCCGTGCGCGTGCACTCGGCGCTGCCCCGCCTGGCACTGTTTGCGTGCCGGGACATTGACGCCGGCGAGGAGCTGACGTTCGACTACGGCGGAGGGGGAGGCGGGGATGGAGAGGGAGATGGAGATGTTTCGAGGGGTGGACTAGGACGCCAGCAGGCCACTATTGAGGCCAGTAGGACGGAGGGGCTTCAGAGGAAAGCATGCTACTGCCAGGCCAAGAACTGCAGCGGGTTCCTTCCCCTGGACACCAGTGTGCTCTCCAGCTGAGTCCCCTGCTGGCCAGCTGTCAACATCTGCCATTTGCACATCTAGGTCACTTGATATGATGAATCCTGCTTTCTCTATATTCAGATTGTCATTTAATACATACTGTCAAAAAATGTTTGTTCCCAGGAAATAAAAACAGAAGTTTGATCTGCGACATGAATGCGATACGAGTGTGCTCCTTGCTCCATGCTATTTTCTTTTCGTCTCACACATCAGAGAATCCTCTATCTATATAGGGCAGGTCCCGCTGGACTGCTGCAGTCTTCTATGTGACATCTCTCACCCCCTGGCCGATTCTCAGGCTGTACGTATCAGAGAGTTGGAGGAACATCAAGGCACAGACTTTTTACATCAATAGGTATCGGCGTTCATACCTTCCGCTTGGCATTTGAAATGTCAATGCTAAAGTAATGTTCGCAAGAACATTACTGTGTATTCAAAGTTGAAATGCTAGCCACAGCATGTCAGGTTCTTTTGCCATTTTCTTTCCAAATCGAGGTCCCTTGAAGACATTATCTTCTATCCGATGGCACGCCGTACACCCCAGAGAGACGTGAGCAATTAGTAAAGGACCAGAGGGTGTTATTTTTAATATAGCAACGAGTTCTATTCCCTCATCGTAGGTGGGGCTGCGCGGTGTCCCACTTCACTGTGACCGTTCTCGGATCAGAAACTCAGCTCTCTCTCTGATCAAACTGCTCCCTTTCCACACCAGACCTGCCTTCATCTTTATTAATATCCACATCTGGGTTAATTGCCAGCGAGACCGCCAGAGTCCGTCCAGAAATGAGCGCAATGAGGGTTTGATGGAAGACCCGGGCCAAGATCACTAGACCACGGAGGGGATTTTGTTTTTGTGTCATCACCCAGTAGTGAGGTTGACCTGCATTGATGGCATGCATTTATGTGGTTATCCGCACGGTGCATATGCTTTTATTATTCTATTTTGTCTTCTATTTTAAAGAATCATCTCTTTACACTCCCAGTGTTCAAACGTCTAGTTCTTCACGTCTCTGCTTGTCAATCACCTGGGCTGTCATAAATGGTGGTCTGTTGTTACCGTATAATCACGTTGAATGAGGAAGGAGATTCCTCGGGCCCAAGAATCCTCTCTTCCCACAACAACAATCCTCATCCGTGACTCACGCTGTTTGTAAGATTGCTTTCGCCTCGAATCCCCATGGCAACGCATTATGTGTACAGTAGTAGGTGATTGGACGGTGGCGGTGGTTCACAGAAGGCTGCGGGGAGCGTTTAGGAGCTTGAATTGAAACGCCACCTCTCCTCCTGGACTGTCACCTAGCAACCAGCTGCCAATCATGCGATGCGGACTTCCTCCCTTTATAGGGACGTTCGCAGTGGGAACGGGAAAACAAAATACAGCTGTCTGGATTGTACTGTACAATGCCAATGGGTGGTTAGACCATGCCCTTCTCTCTGTGTTAAAGTGCCTCTTTAGTCTGCATGCTATGTGTAAGACAGAAGACATTATGCAGCCATCCTAAAGCAATTGGTTGAGTGTAGAGCTTACAAACATTTTAGTTTTTTATCAGAATCAGAGTAGAAACGTTTTATTAGTTTAGTGTTGTAAAGTGTTATATAGTGAATGTGGTGTTGCAATGCAGATAATACGGTGGGCGATAGGTCAGGGTTTTTTATTTTACACTATGGATGGAGAGAAGGGGGCTTGGATGTTATTGTGTGTGAGTGACGACGAGAGAGAGGAAACAAAGGCGGTTGGCCTTGTTTACCGACACCGGAGCACTTGTCCAGTACGAGTGCTTAACCCTCGCCGAGTACAGAACCGTGTGTGTGTGTTTGTGTGGATGGATGACATGTTGAAATGAAAGAGACTTTATGAGCTGTCTCTCGTGAGACACAGCTGGGGAAAGACAGTGAGAAAAGAGAAAAGCCCAGCCTGAAGGGAGACGACTTTTTTATTGTTTTATGTAAGCACCAGCTGAGATGGAGGGACCGAACCAAGACGACCACATGGCTATTTTTAGCCATTCCAATAAATCTAAACTTTTTTTTTGTGCAAATTCTCCTGTTTACATTTTTTATTGGATTGCTTTTAGATGGTGGTGGTGGTGGTGATGGGTGGGGGGGGGGTATTCAGCTTCAAGAAAATAGTATTTTTACAGGTTTTAGCATAGACCAGTAAAATGGTTCTGTATCACCCCATCTGGATGTACTCAAACCCATTACACTGCAATGCTCATCTTTTACGTTTTACCTCTGGCAGCAAGCATCTTTATCACACATTTTATATCTATATCACATCGGGTGCCTCGCATCATATGGCTGTCAACCTGGCTGTCAACTCTCCAGAATCGTGTCACCCAATTTATTATTTCCTATTTATTCTTTAATTTAGGGAACACATGTTTTGTTTGACTTTTATTTTGTATCTATTTATTATATCTTTTTGTGCGCCTGGTTTGCGAAATAAGAACTGGATATGATACACACAATGTTTCATATTAGTATGAGATTAATATTAGATTATAATTTAATCTTCTGCAAATACTTTACACATGATATTATTTACAGACATTTATATTTTACTTAACATTTTACCTCACTTTAGAAGTATATAGACGCGTTGTTAACAAACATGCTTGCACAGAGAAAGCTGAGAACAGACTCTCTTGTGTCCCCCTCTACTGCTTCCAAGATAATTCCCATGCATGGTGCGCAGAGTCACCTTAGTTAAAGCAGATTAGTGAACACTCTCTATCACACTCTCACACTCTCTCCAGGGTGACACCCGGTGAGCCTGCTGTCGATGCCCCCCTCTCTGCCTGAGGCGTGGGCCTGTCTGCCCGATGCTCAGAGTGCCTATCTGCCAGTTCATCTTGCACCCCAGGTCAGACCTTGTCCAGCCTGGAAGATGACAGTGAATTGATGTTCCCGTCTGGGTGACTGGTGGGCCCCCTACCTCTGAATACTCTGCCATAGCCGCATGGGGAGAGGGGGGGGGCGGCGGAGGAGGGGTGGCGTTGGTGAAGTTGAAACTTTGCTGGTCAAAGCCGTCGGTTTGAATCTGCTGTTTGGACTTTAGGGTTTAGTGAAATAGCTTTTACTGTTGATTCTTAAGTTCCCATGATCATCACCCCCCACACACAACACATAATTCCCCATTTACATTTCATAAAGTTCTCAATTTTAATTAAAGTGAATTTAATAACTCCACTCATCATAAACAATAGTCATATCCGGTGACATTTCAATTGGAAATGAGGTTTTTATTTTTTTTCATTTTACACTTCCCAAAATTCAGAAGGCCTATTTAAACGGTTGCTGTGGTTGATCCAATAAGACTATTTCCTCTGGGGATAGCGAGGCCATTAGACGGGCATAATTATCTTTTATTTTTAGTCAGGCGGATCTCTTGCTCGTTGTAGGCCGCAGAACACACACCTGGTATCCTGCCGGCTGCACACGAGGTGAGACGGCTCCTTTTTCGTGGGTATTATCTTACCAACCCAGATGAGACAGTCGAAAAACAGTCTGTTGGGAAAGTTGATTAGATTTGAATCACAATTTCATTCATCCGTTCGCCCAACTCTCCGGGTTTCGGAAGGCATCCGTTGTTTTAAAGTTGCAAAAAATATATCACTGGTGGTATATCACATAAAGATTAGAATAGAATAGAGTTCTCATCTTTGAAACAACACGACAGACAAACACCACATGAGTTTTTGCATATACACATGTTTATTTCTTTGCTTATCAATGACGCATTGGACCTTTAAGATCTAAACCTCCTTGAAGTCCCAATGTGCAAAAGTGTCAGCTGGAAGATGTGATGCGAAACTGGAGATGCGAAACTGGAAGAGATGGAGGACCACCACGCAGGGCTTTCAATGTCATAGCCCACTTGGTAGCACTCACCTGAAGTAGGTTCTTCCTTTCCCGTACTCCCCACACCCACCCTCCACCCCATCCACTCATCCACCCATCCCCACCCTTACTCCCCAGACTCCACCCCACACAATCTTCTTGTTGAGGTCACTCCACGGCCATGGCGGAGAGATTTAAGCTCTCTGGCTGGGAACACGCCTCAGCAAAATCCCCGGTCAGCAGCTTCTCCGGCAGAACTTTCCATCAAACGCTTGCTCAACGAGCCCAACCTCTATTCCCACTATATTATCGTGTTGTCGGAGTCAGAGTACACTTTTTCCTGTGCTTTTCGATCGCAACGAAACATATTGGCCTTCTCAAAGCTGGACTGGCGCCATCGGTGACATTTGAGAAAACAGAGGCAGAATACGTTGGTCCCCTTGACCCAGAAATAAATGTTACAGGGACACAGAAAACAAAACACAGCCAGAGAGCTCTTGACCAGGAATCACTCATCTGTTAACAATGAGAAGAGACATGCTTGTAGAGACTGAGCTCCTGAGAGGTTGATTCTCGCTAATCAGAATTCAAAGTGTCACCGCCGAAACTACAGATGAAGTGTCCTCTATAACTTCCTGCCAAGTGCTCTCTTGACAAAGCTGTAAAAATATATAAAGATAACCAACCGCTTTGTTTTGTTATTTAATGCACCCCCATGTAACCTGCACAAAGTGGAGTTTAGAGGCGTATCCGACACATGGACACATGTACAAGGAGAGAGGATAAGTATAGTGAACGCTCCTGCCCACACATCCATATGTCGTTGGCAAGGAAAGGCCTCCTGTATATGCAAATGCACATCTCACATACATGTGCATATATACACACACACAGCATACATGCTTGCGCAAACACACGCATCCACAAAAATATACATTGCCCACACAGATGGCCACTGCAATTAGCCAGCTCGTGGTAGATTGTACATCGTGTGCAAGGTCGGTGCTATGCTATGTTATTTAGCTCTAGCTTTTAAGGCTCCGTGCAGCTAAATGTCTGTTTTTACGTGGGAGTGGGTTGGAGGGAGAAGTGGTTTCATTTTTACACTCCTGGCAGGTTTCTTCCCATGACCCCTAAAGTCAGACAACTCCATTCTCGCACACTCACACTCACACTCTCACCGTTTGGCTTGTATTTAGAACAGGCCGTCTGGCTAGAGTCATGGCTGCATACGGTTTTGGACAGCGGATTCCGTAACCATAATATACTGGAAGTGAATGTCGGGCTATGATGTTAGAGAGTACATATTCCACATATAGGCTACTAGCCAGTACAGCACAGCACACAGTGTCCCAGGGATTCTCAAGCACCACGACGGCAACAGTGATCACCTTTGAAGAGCGGATCAATAAATGTTGTTCTGTGCGCTGTTAAAACGACGCCACAGAGCATGACTAGCGCAAACATATTGGTTAAATATAAAGCCCTGTGGGTTTTTTTTATCTATGCTGCTCCAGAACAGGATAAACTGTAGAAGGTCCACCGTTTCCATGACAACAGAGAACTCACGACGATCTGAGTTTGACTTTGCTGACGTCATCGAAGTATATTTAAGCCACTGACTTGTCACTTCACTCAGACACGTCTGTGGTGTGAGAGGTTCGACAACAACAACAACAACAACAAACAACAACAACAACTGTACCTTATGAACACATACATCCATTCATTGACTGTCCCTCCATCACTCTATTCATCCATCCACTCTCTCTCTCTCTCTCTCTCTCTCTCTCTCTCTCTCTCTCTCTCTCTGTGTTTCTCTCACAGCCCCCCCCCTCCCCAGACACACACACACACACACAAACACACACACACTCTCTCTCTCTCTCTCTCTCTCTCACGCACACACACACACGCACACACACACACATTCCACTTATTTGTTCATATTTCTAAGCTCGGAGTCGTGATGAAAGAAGCACGTATTACTCGCCTTGGGCAAGTTCCCCAACGCTATTCAATCAAAACCAGAATGCAGGCAGACTGACGTGTCTCTCTGTGTTTGTTTTGCCCGTAATCTGGTTAAACACAAACAGCCAAATTGCTTTGGTTAACATCAGGATCATTACCTGACCTTAATCTGTCATATTCGTCCGGCACGTCCATTCAGCGTGATGTGAGCCTTCTAAATATTTCAGTGCATTGAGGGGATTGTGCTCCAATTACAGAAGTAGACGACTGGCATGCTGGCAATTTAATGGGGCGACTCTGCAATGAAATTAGATCACTCTAACTTATGGCACTGAGTTGATCAAAACTAGCAATCCAAACTTTATGGGAACGCTGGAATCCCCAACTGGTCGGCAGGCTTATGGGATGCTGTCAAAAAGAAACTTGACTTGACTTAGAAGAGAATAAGAAGAAGAAGACGAACAAGAAGAAGACGAAAAAGAAGAAGAAGAAGAAGTAATCACAATAATCACAATCACAATAATCATAATCACGATAAGTATTATAATCTTAACCATATTCACAATACTGACAGTAATTGTACACATAATGACAATATTGGTAATCATAACAATGATAATAAATCCAACTCTTTGTTTCTGTCCTGTACTCTGCTACCTTCGTGTGTATGACGGGCAGGACGTTAATTAAAGCAGCTTGCTGGCGGTGTGAAGGTGTTGTGGAAGGAAGGATGCGTCCAGGGGTCCCGGGGGGTAGTGCCGGGGCCGAGGACAGCAGCATCTGGCTCGGACAGCCGCCGCTGCACAGCGTGGGGCCTCACTACTGCTATAGTCCTGGCCCTTCTTCTCCTGCTTTTGAGATTACATACGTCAAATAGAAAGGAAAAAAACAAAAACAACAACATCATGTAACATGTTAATATTATAGACATATACGTCCTTGAGTGACAAGCATAGCCTACATCCTGCTAATATATGAATCCAATAAAGTATATTCATTTACTTGTTTTACTTACATTTACATTTATTTTATGTATTATTTTTATTTATATTTATTTATTATTATTTATTAATTCACATTTACATTTACTTAATTTACTGTTTTATACAGTGAATGGACTCAAGGGGAAGAGGGGGAAGGAGGGAAGAGAGAAGAAAACCCAATTCTATTCTATTTTAATGCTATTACTGTACATCCCTTTTTCTTTCCTTCATAACAACTACATCTCCCAGGTAGCTTAGCGGCGGGGGGGCGCACACATACTTAAAGAAGGAGGGGGGGGCGTGGCGTTCCGTTCCGCGGCCGAGCATGTGGAGGAGGAGGAGGAGGAGGTAAGGGGATTGAAGCTGAGGAGAAGAGGAGGAAGAGGAGGAGAGGAGGAGGAGGAGGAGAGGAGGAGGACACAGCACACTACACTACACTACACTACTCTACACACACCACAGTCAGCTGCTGTGTGAGACACGGGGCGCTACACACACTTTTTCCTGACACCTGGACTTCGTCTTCACCTCCACGAGCGACCATGGGAGGATTTAGGCGGGAATAGCGCGGTGCGGGACTAACGTAACGTAACGTAACGTGCGTGCGTTCGTTCGTTCGTCGTTTTTTCGTTTTTCGTCGTTCTCCTTTTTTTTTGCACCAGGTAAATACTAATTCGTATTTTTATTTTCATCTTAACAATGTGATCAATTGTTGCTTGCTGCTGATTAATGATCGTGTTTGAATGACAACGTGTCAAAAATAGGGAAATATTATAACACGTGTATAATTTCCGTCTGGTCGCTTCGGGTTGGTGATGCGCTGGGTGGCTGGAGGCTTATTTTGTGATGAACTTTTACACCTGCCTGTCACACATCGGGACACTTTGATTTGAGTTAAACAAGGGTTAAAGCATCATTTCAGATCTATTTCAGATATATATACTGTATTTCTATTGCTTAAAAAGGTGTACATCCGAATTGTATGGACTGTGAGCTTTCTAATGGTGTGTGTACAGTATAGTAGGCAATATGTAGGCCAAACTCTGTGCTTTACCATCATGTCTGGATCTAGTTTAAATAGACATAACACACCACAGAGAGAGAGAGAGAGGGTTTTCCCTATGTGGCATTGTGTCCATGATAGAAGATAAATGATCTTTTTAATTGGACTACAAGGTGTCCTTGTAAGTTGTCTCAGAGAGAGAGAGAGGGGATAGTGCCGAGGTGGGTCTGGTGTTAATGGTGGCTGCTGGCACCACTGTTACCTGCTGTCACACTGAGAAAAGGAAGACTTATCTTTGCTTAGCTTCAATGATTGTTTTTTGGCTGTTATTTTCAATGCTTTCTCCTCGGCACACTTCCCCTCCGAAATACGCTCTCGATACTATGCTCAAACACACTAACTAACTCGCCTCCTGGACATGGAAAGGCTGCTTATGATGCCTTGCCTCCGTTTATTACAAAGTACCGTAAAGTATCATGTGTCACTGTCATCGACTCATTGTGAAACCCTCCCACCTCTGTCAGGTGCTGTGGACCGGGAGCAGCCATGTCGGACAAGATGTCCAGTTTCCTCCACATAGGGGACATCTGCTCCCTTTATGCCGAGGGCTCCACCAATGGCTTCATCAGTACTCTGGGGTAAGTGTGTGTGTGTGTGTGGGGTGTGTGTTTTGTGTGTGTGTGTGTGTGTGTGTGTGTGTGTGTGTGTGTGTGTGCACGTGCACGACATGTGTGAATTATCTTCACACATCACATCAGCCCCTTTCTGTTCTAGTCCAGGCTGGATAAGGTTGTTTGTGGGTAGATAGTGGAACCTTCTGGTAGACACAACCATTGACAAGCAACCACCTCATCCAGATGGCGTCCGGCCGTTCTATGAAAGCAAATATTTGAAGTTGGCTGGTGATCGTGTTGCCGGAGGGCAGAGCTCCTTGATCCTGAGTGTTTTAGCAAATACATGTTAAATGTTTGTGAAAATGAATCTCCAACCATTCAATGGAGACCCTTATAATTTACAACAATATTCCACAAATTCCACATTTTCATCGGTGACTTGTTTGTTTTCCAACAATCGCCCACTTTTGCTGACCAAACAAACTTTCAAACCAGCAGATAATGAATATCTTGTTTTATTCCAGTTCGGGGTAATCTTGAATACTCATTTTGCGCCTGTATTCAAAATACAGGTTCCCCCCGATGCACATCTCTTAATACAAGGGCAAATGGCTGTTGTGCTGTGTTGTGAATGGAACAGAGGGAGCACTTGGAGTGAAAGTGAAAGCAAGAGGTGAATGGGTGTTGGACTACGAAGCCCGACAGGGTTCGAACCCGCCCCCCCCCAACTCTAGGCATGCATTCTCGAGCAGGATGCGAGGCTAGCATCCATCTTCTCCTTCATCTCCTTCATTTTTAAGGCCCCATTTGGAGGACACACACTTCTGAATGAAAATAACATTGTAATATTTTAATCCACATCATGTAGTATGATAGCAATGGGTGTGATGGTGATTCTTGTTCACGTCACCCTTTTAGTTTTCTGTCTGAGATACATTTCGGGAACAATCTCACAATATCAACACAAACACAAACAAGCATCCATGATACATTGTGTTGACATCATCATCATCGTCATCATCATCACATGGGTTGGAGCAGTTGAGTGTAAAATGTGAGAATGTGTTGAACGTGGTCTTCTTAAGTGTATGACATCGTCTCAGCATCCATCGCTGAGTCTAAAGATCACTCACGCTACCTGCTCCTCCCCCCACGCACCACCACACCCATGACCACGCCCCCACACCCATGGCCACGCCCACCCCTACTAGTATGTACGTACAAGTCGTGTTTCTCACGGCCGAGCCGCATTCATGTTCACGGTCTGCTTCGTCCTTTCGCTTGGCTACGCTGTGTAACTTAATTACAGAAAAAAAACATTCCTTCCTTCCTTCTCCGAGTCTCTCTAATTGTAGGCCGATGTCGTCCAAGTTTATTTTAGCGACAGGAAGCCTCGAAATATGGAAAATGTTTGTTAAAACAAAAAGAAATCTGTTGGGCTGGAGGCCAACTGGGCAGAGTATCTTGGCTGTGTTTCCCGATGCTCCTGGTCTGCCATCAGACCATCCAGACTCTCCGATTGTATTATTTAATTCTCTCCTCTCCCATTGTGGAGATGGACACCTCTGTCTCTTTCTCTGTCTCTTTCTCTGTCTCTTTCTCTCTCTCTCTCTCTCTCTCTCTCTCTCTCTCTCTCTCTCTCTCTCTCTCTCTCTCTCTCTCTCTCTCTCTACATTTTTTTGTTTCGTCGCTTTTCCTCCTCCATTGTGGAAATGAGCATCACTGCAACCCTCCCTCCCTACCTCCCTCCCTCCTCCCCCCCCGATTATCCTCACCACTTCATCATGCTTCGTCTTTAGCTGCCACTCATCACACACACACACACACACAGAGACAGCTGAGACCTTGTGTGTATGTGTGTGTGTGCGTCAGCGACAGCGACGTACGAGCCATGGCAACAAATGTGTGTGTGTGTGTGTGTGTGTGTGCGCCACTTTGATGATTGCCACCGGCTCGATGCTAGTCATTTGTCAAGATACCCCCTCGTGAGGCCGTTTATACCTTGTAATTACACCCCCCTCTCTCTCTCCTCACCACCCCCCCACCCTTCTGCCCCAGACCCCCTCCCCTCCAAACCCCCCGGCCGCCCGGAAGTCCTGCTAGGAAAGTGATGGCCCAAGACACTCTCCCGTCTCCTCCCTTAGACCCCCACATATTGTCATTCACAGGGCTATAAATAACAACACGTTGCATGGCCTAGTGTTGCCCCCCCCCCCCCCCCCCCCTTCCGATTTCAAAAGCAGTTGACCTCCGAAGGCGACAACGTGTCTGTATAATCAGCTCTCAAGGTCTCTCTTTCTCTTGTTCTCTCTCTCTGTCTCTCGGTTTCTCTGTCTGCAATGTGTTCTCTGTCTCTCTCTTCCTCTTCCTCCTGGGTCCATCCTTCCTCGAGTGTTTGAAAGGAAGTGACTCCCCGGTCCGCTCTGCTACGTTCAGGGACCATTAAGCCGCAGTTCGGCGCTGGGCTTAAAGCCTTGCGTCCTGTCTCCTTCCGAGGCTGGGGTAGCGGGGGCTTGGGGGGTGGTGTTCACAATTCACATCCAGCAGCTTGAGATTTTTTGTGAATCGAATCATAATGTAGTTGCATCACAACGTTGCCGTCGGAGCGCTGTGCACATCGCAAGCGTGCTAAAAATAGAAAACATGCTGACTGGACTGAAATGGCCTTAGATCGGAAATCGGTTGCTGTCAGCTCGAACCGTCGCTGTCTGCTGTGGTAGCGGGGATGCTGCTGCTGCTGCTGCTGTGCTGGTGTCTGGATCGTCATAGCAGAATATTCTCGGTCATAATAATATTAAAGATGTGGACATCATTCCCATCACCTCATCCCCAATGAATGAATGTATTGCCCGCTCATGTTTACAAAAGTTCATTAGATCTAATTTTGTCACAGCCTCTGGTTTTTTTTTAATGACACATTACATGATCGTATTACAACTGACTGACAGGCAGACTGATGTGACAGATTTGGAACATCTGCTTTGATGGTCTGCCTCGCAGGTAACTACATGCAGCAGTACTTCGTGTGATGGTTTGAGTGACACTGCTGTCCCCCCCCCCCCCCCCCCCCCCCCCCCCCCCCCCCCCCCCAGGCTGGTGGATGACAGATGCGTGGTCCAGCCGGACACCGGGGACCTCAACAACCCTCCCAAGAAGTTCAGAGGTGAGGCCAAGACGTCAAACTTTATTCGTATACTGGTGCTGCTGCTACAGTGATATTCAACAAACTGCTGCCTGTGGATGCAATGTAATGGGTAGTGTGTGTGTTTTGTTTTTGTTTTTGCCATGTTTTTAGTTCAAGTTAAATTTCGAGTTTGTTTATTGTCATTCATTCATATGCACGATATACAAGAAGAGAAATGGTGTTTCTCACGGACCAAGGTGCTGACACAAAAGAAAAAACCTACTAAAATACAACATGATATAAAAATACAACACAAGGAGAAAAACTACAATCAGAAAACCTGTGTTTAAACATAGTGAACAGCATATGTACACAGTGTGCACAGTGGAAACCATAAGAATATAAATAATATAAGTAATGCCTAACTAGTGACCTCGGGTAAAGATACATCGGGTTAGGTGTAGGTTTTAGATATTTTAATGTACACGTGACGGTCACTATTAGGTATGAGGTGAAGCTGAACAACCCCCCCCCCCCACCCTGGCACCAATGCCTATTATCCTCGGGACTGCTAATTGTGGAAGCATCCTTGTGTATCTAGGAAGCCCTGTGTGCTTGTGTATCGATCAATCGATCAATATGTCAGTCGTCAGGTGGCCATTAGTGCTCCAGACAGGAGGAGTCTCTGTTGCAATGGGACTCTGGCCTTAAGGACCAATATAGATAAGAGATAATCACCCACCTGTTACCTCTCCCACCTGCACTTGGCTTATGTGTGCATATATAATATAATTTATTATTATATAATTTATTATATAATAATTATTATTATATAATAATTTATTATATATGACATTTATTTATTTATTATTATTATTATTAGAAAAAAATGTATTTTGTTATATTATTTATAGCCTAATAGAATAACAATAAATGTACTTATTTTTTTTTACTAAATGTATCTTAGATTTATTGTTATTCTATGAGCAACCTCTGGCACAACAATTTCCTTCAGGATGAATATAATTCTATCTTATCTTATTTTGACATTTTTCTATTCAGCTCATCCCACCTTAGCCATGGAGGCATTTACAGCCTCAGGTTCTAATCCAAACCCTGGTCCTCTATGCAATGTGTCACTACCTGTCTCTTTCAACCTACTCTCCTCTCCGTGAAGGCACAGAAGCCCATCCAAATGTATATATACAGTACATACTGTTTATAAAAAGCCTAATATTTCATGATTTTGCTGGCAACATCGACGAATGTCAGTGTCAGAGTGTGGGTCGTAATATGCAGGCGAGAGAGAGAGAGAGGGCTTTCCGGTTGGGCTCAGTGTCCAGACAGAACTGATGTGTTCTAAATATACGGCCTTGGCAGACTACGCTGCCGCAGGTCTCGGCAATTTACTTTGTTAGGAGTTCTGGAGCGAAATAAGGTTTGGCCCTCACCACTTTCAACCACTTGAAACCAGTTTTGATTCTACAAAAAGCCTCTCGGGGACTTAATTTAGCTGGTTCGTCCTTTTTTGTTTTGTTGTCACGTTCACCATTTTGTTCAGTAATATCAACCTCGACAGCTGTTAACCGGTAAACAACAAGCACTTTGTACTGTTGCACTTCTCTGTTGTGTATGCAGTGTACTTTTCGAGCTAGACTATATTCCAATATATGTGTTTATTTTACATATTTCTCATACTCTGCTTTAAAGGTACTATATGTAAGAATCAGTGCATTCTGAGCTCCGTGGGTTGAGACAATATCAATCATAAACTAATGTTAGTTCTAATCATAATTAAACCTTGTACACATTTTAAAAAGCTATGAAATATATATTTATTTAATTATCCACGCTTACATGTCACTTTGTGACATGACTCAAATATAAGAGAAATCAGCCCAAAAGCTGTTCTATGCAACAGAGAGAGTCGGGGAAGTTCAAATTTATTTTTACTTCAACCACAACCTGCTCACAAACTGGCAATTTAAAGCGGTTTGTGCATGTAAAATCCTACATGTAGTCCCTGAATGGATTAATTATTCTTACATACAGGACCTTTATTATCCATGGCTTCAACCAAAGATATTCTAACCCTGTAGTGCAAAGAAATCTCTCGACACATCTCTCACTAGCCGTAAGACCGTACCGTCTCTTCCACCGCTGCGAGAGGCAAATTATATTATTTGAATTTCTCTTCTCTCCTTCACAATGTGTGAACATGATGTGGGTCAAGGGTACAGCTGCAGACGTCCAGAGGAATGCAACAGGATAGGCCAGTAGCCCCTTAAAGGCATCTCAGAGGAAAACACAGAGGGGTTATACGCTTTCCAATGGCTCTCCTGTGTGCAGGGTGGTGGTGGTGGTGGTGCAGCTCCATATCTGGCCAATCGTCCCATGCACACACTCTCACACACACACAGGTAGCACACAGTACATGCACCCACATAGTCTTACTACATTTTTTGTTTATTTGCTTATTTGGTCATATCTGTCATACAAAAGCTGCAATTTCTACTGTAAATAGTTTGGATCTTCTGATTCTTTCCCTTCAATTTGTGATATTTGTGATATTTGTTTTGTTCTGTTGCACATTCCGCTGGGCATCGCCACTTTTTCATTTCACTGTACATCCTGCATGTGTATGTGACAATTACACTTCTTGAATCTTGAATCTCGAATCTTAAGAGCTCAGGCCTGAACTTTGTTAGTAAGTGTAGCAGCCCAGACTGAGGAGGCGGTGAAGGCAGTTGAAGTAGCCATTCATCTGCCTGCCTGATGGAATACATACCACTGTAGTAATGATAATAATTATAATTATAATCAGTATTATGGCCGGTCATTTAAAATACCGCACATCCCTGCGATTGTCGCATCTTATGCGCAAATCCACGCAGTCAGTTCCCTTGCAGATGGTCATCATTCATCATAATCGCAACTTTATTTGGTATTTGGTAAACTTTATTTGGTTTTTAAGCCTTTAGACGTTGGAGAGCGGATCAGATGGGTTGGTTGGTTGTTTTCGGGACCGGTCACACTGCATATCTCAACTTGGGGGGACGATGCAAAGTGAAAGGAGTAATCTTGTCGGAGTCTAACTAACTGCGCCATTTGCATGCAGATGCAAAGCTTTGGTGTGGTGTGTGCGTGTGTGTGTGTGGGTGCTGTGTGGTGTGTGTGTGCGCTGTACCGGTTTTGAATGTTGTAAAATAATGGCGGTGACTACAATGGCTATTTAGTGTTCTCTCGCTGTTCCAGTTTGGTGCAATTGTCGCAAAAATAGATTTAAGGTTTAAAGTAGGTTTAAAGATAGGTTTAAATGTGTAAAGGGCAGAATATCGGTATTATGATCCACATAAACAAGCTCGGTGGACCTACAAATACTCTTATCCTCGATCCCCTGGCCCAGGGTTGGCAAAAACAGATCAAACCTGTGAGGAGAATTACTATCGGTTTCCTGCATCACAACAAAGCTGTCGTGTGGGCGGCGAGTCGCTGACCTCACTTCAGATGAGTGGGATTCTTTGGGACATGATTCAGCGCATCATCATGCGACCATGATTCAGTTGTTTTCATATTTGGATTCATTCCACCGCTGCAGAAATATCATGCAAATACAGTAACGCACACAGTCGACAGTTTCACAGTTTCAACCGCCGCACTTCTCACATGTTATTCAATTAAAATGTTGATTTCTAAGTGACGGATTCACTAATATGCTTGTCAGTCCCCCATTGATTGTACATTGCCGATTATATCAAGTTCATCTCTCCTATTATTACCGAGAGTGTGTCACCATATAGGGTCATTTAGCGTGTTCTGCAGGAGACCCACTGGTGGTGGCTATCGCTAGCATTAACGCTAAGACAGCCTGAGGAGTATTAATAGCACTCGTAAGCTAGTTAGCCTGCAGGGAGCTTTAGCACAACATACAGTATAGCACTAGTCTCTGAGCGAGCGGCGGGGTAAAGCCTGGTCTGTGTCCGGGTTTTAAGGGGTGTGTGTGCGTGACCACCACTGACACACTAGCTTACATCTGTTTGTGTTTTTGTTGCATGCAGCCGCTTTCTTAACATCTTTTTTGGAGGGTTTGACCTTACGACACAGGTCCTCTGATGATGAGAGGGGATCTCGGAGGGAATAAGTTCCTATTAGCTTCTCGTACATGGTATAATATGCAAATCGTCATGTAATGGGTGCATTAAGCAGGGCAAATTAATTAACACGTTGTCTGTGTGTGTAGGCACAAGTTTTGGTGGTTTTAGATATAAATGGTTTTTGGATGTTGTTATTTGTGTTATGTCAGTGAATCATTTCGTAGCGGATTTGACGCAGGCGAAGTACTGTCTCTGTAGAAGTGTCTTATTAACCTGCATATTATAGTTATTTTAATATTCTATTGTTTATTTCTCTCCTGTTTATTCTATTGCAATGCAACCTCTGGCACAAGAATTTCCTTCGGGATCAATAAAGTTTTATCTTATATTATTATCTTATCTTATACATGCATTTGTCTTCTCTCCTGACAACATCAATCTATAGGCTAAATGATACATACATAGTTGTGTTTGTTCACTTATTTCCTCCTCACCTTTGCACAAAAATGAGTTTTGTGATCTGCCCCGCAGCGGTGTCTATTAGCCTACATTTGTAGCGTTGTCGCGTAGCCACACCCCCTCCCTCCTCCGCCACAGCAACAAAAAACCCCACCTCTGTTTCTGTTGCTACGCCTGTCCTAGATTTCATAGTTTTTCTCCTTGCCCTGATTATACGCTGACCCCCCCGCTCTTCTCCTACTGCCCTATTTTCCCCTTTTAGCGCATTTCCTTCCCTCCTAATGTTGCTTTCTCTAATTTCCCCACCTGGAGGGCCCCCTGTGACGGAGCACGCTCCCTCACCCACCCACACACACCAGACAGCGTCGCTCGCTAGCTATCGCGGCTACATTAGCGCTGTTATTAGCCACATTAGCCGGGCTTCCAGTGGAACCTGCCTCGCCTGGCCTGACCGGCCTGGTTATTCTGAGCGCTGTCAAAGCTCATTAAGTCCCCAGCATCGTAGGCCGGGCGATGGATGGATATGTCATGGAGGCCTGCTGTACAAAGTTCACACCCATAGATCGATGGCTAGATTGACGCGTGCGTGCGACCAGATCCCACATCTTTCTACTCGATTCTCTTCGGAAGCGCCTGGTCTGATCGATTAGCGTCATTACCCTAATGATCGTGGCGCTAATGGGGGGGGGCAGCAGGGGGCTGTCAGGTGATAATTTGAGTGTTCTTCTACGCTGTCAGCAGTGGTCCGTCATCATGACAGTACGAGGTCATCGACCGGGGATGGGGAGCATCTTGGTTCTGGTCGTAAACTTTGAAATTTTTTATTGATTTTTTAATTTATCTAAATTGTTACCGTTTATGACTGATTGTGCAGCGTCCTTGGGTGCTTTGAAAAGCGCTGACAAATAACATTTATTATTATTATCATTATTATTAATAGTTTTATTCTTTTGGGCCGAAAATAAATTCCCAGTGCGAGGTCTGAAAGAGTGAATTAGCTCAACTTCATCATTTTTTATTTGAAAAATAATTAGCCATGATTCCAAATGCTTAAATTGACCTTAATAGCTCAAGGGGGTAGAACTCGAGGTAAGATCATTTATTTATGAAGATATTTTGGTACATTTGACTCAAATATCCGTTGAAGCACCCCGTTACTCATGTCACACCTTGAGAATCACCTTGTTATTCTTTTCTCTCTCTCCTCCCTTCCTCTCCCCCTCTCTCCCCCTCTCCCCCTCTCCCCCCTTCCTCTCCCCTCTCTCCCTCTCTCTCCCTCTCTCCCCCTCTCCCTCTCTCCCCGGTTCCTCTCTTCCTCTCCCCTCTCTCCCTCTCTCCCCTCTCTCCCTCTCTCCCCTCTCCCCCTCTCCCTCTCTCCCCGGTTCCTCTCTTCCTCTCCCCTCTCTCCCTCTCTCCCCCTCTCTCCCCTCTCTCCCTCTCTCCCCGGTTCCTCTCTTCTTCTCTCCCTCTCTCTCCCTCTCCCCCTTGCTCCCTCTCTCCCCCTCTCCCCCTATCTCTCCCTCTTTCCCTCTCTCCCTCTCTCTCCCTCTCTACCCCTCTCTCACCCTCTTTCCCTCTCTCCCTCTCTCTCCCTCTCTCTCCCTCTCTTCCCCTCTCTCCCCTCTCTACCCCCTTCCTCTCCCCTCTCTCCCCTCCCTCTCCCCTCTCTCCCCCCTCTTCCCTCTCTCCCCCCTCTCACTCTGTCTCCTGCTCTCCCTCTCTCCCTTCTCCCCCTCCTCTCCCCCCTCTCCCTCTCACTCTGTCTCCCACTCTCCCCCTCTCTCCCTCTCCCCCCCCCTCCCTCTCTCTCCCTCTCTCTCCCTCTCTCCCTCTCTCTCCCTCTCTCCCCCCCAGACTGCCTGTTCAAACTGTGTCCTATGAATAGATATTCGGCACAGAAGCAGTTCTGGAAGGCGGCAAAGCCGGGCGGCAACAGCACCACAGACACCGTGCTCCTCAACAAACTCCATGTATGTGTGTGTGTGTGTGTGTGTGTGTGTGTGTCCCCTCTCCTCACAACACACACTTCTGTAGTCAGGGTGCACCTGCTTTGGTGCACATCATTGTCATTGTGTGCATGTTATAGGGCCTGTACGTACTAGTAGGGCTGGGCAATATATCCATATTATATATCAATATTGTGATATGAGACTATATTGATAGTCTAAGATTTGGGACATCCTAATATCCTGATATGGCGATAAGTGTTGTCTTTTCCTGGTTTTAAAGGCTGCATTACAGTTAACTTTAATTCATTCTCTGAACTTACCAGACTGTTCTAGCCTTATTATTTTATTTATTCCCCACTTATAGTCATTATATTATATCATTATTATAGTCACATTACTGATGATTATGCATAAAAATAATCGCATTGTAAACAAAAATGGGCTTTACAATGTGGTTGTTTTATTTACTTCATATAGACTATTTGTTTATTGAATCACCAGAAAAAATGCTGTATCATGATGATATAGGCTATATCTTCATCCAGATATTAAATTACCTATATCGGGATATCATTTTGTTTTGGCCCTATCGCCCAGCCCTACCTATACAGTAATACGTGAGAAATGTGTTACTGTTTCTGTTTGTACCCTCACCACATTCATAATAATAATAATAATGAATTGTATTTATATAGCAGACCATGAGGAAATCTCATGGTGCTTATACTGTACACTACAAACAATGTTTTGGAAAGACCACCTCCTAGATATTAGTTATTTGCTGGTTTTTCATGGGGTGTGCTTTAGTGCTGAGGGGTATCGTTATCTACTCTCAGTAGCATTTTATGAACAAATAATCATTATCATTATAATCACATCGTTTTAGGGGCGATAGTTCTATTTGGTTTTAGTCTAATATCCGCTTAATGAACTGCTTACTGGTAATGTGTTTTTCACATTATGACTGACTCTTTTTAACTCCCCAAAGTTGCTTGGGCCAATTTTTTTATTCATATGCAATATAATATAACATAACAAATACAGCATCTCTGTTAGTGTCAAGATAATGATGCTGATTTGCACTGCAGCACGCTGCAGACTTGGAGAAGAAACAGAATGAGTCAGAGAACCGGAAGCTTACTGGGCTCTGTCATCCAGTATGGCAACGTCATCCAGGTACTCTCTCTCTGTCTATGTCTCTGTCTCTTTCTCTCAATCTCTCCTCTCTATCTGTCTCTCTACGTCTGTCTATGTCACTCTTTGTCTCTGTATGTCTAGCGCTCTGTCTCTCACTGTTTCTCTCTCTCTGTCTGTCTGTTTCTCTGTCTGTCTGTCTGTCTGTCCGTCTATGTCTCTCTGTCTCTCTCTCTGTTTGTCTCTGTCTGTCTATCTCTCTCTGTCATTCTCTGTCTCTCTCTCGCTCTCTGTCTCTCTCTGTCTATGTTTCTCTCTCGGGCTCTCTCTGTCTCTGTCCGTCTGTCCCTCTCTCTCTCTCCCTCTCTCTCTCACCTTCATGCCTTCACCCCCCCTCTGCCTTTGATAAGGTCTGGCAGCCGTCTCTTCATCATCCCGCTGTTTTAAATACCACCGTGTCCATAAACCAGTTATAAGGGATTTATTGCCATTTATCAGGAGGAAGGTTTTGCACCGCGGTGTATGTATAGTGTCGGCTACCAATGACAATCATTGAGAAAACTCTTGTCATGTTGAGTTGGGAGGAGCTACCAGCTATAGTGGATGATTACAGTTTGTGACCAGTTTTACATGTGGATGGACTCTTTATTTATTAGGATGCCCATGATTCCCATTCCCACTCAAAATTGTATGTAAAATTAATTTATGACAAATAACTGTCTTTGTCAGCTCATTTTTATTTGCCAAATAATGACCTATGATTCCAAACCCTTAATTGGGATGAAACCAGCACAGATGATTGACCGATTTACTCTAAATTTGACTCATAATTCTTTTTAAATATCTGCTTGAATTTTAGGTCCAACTTAAACACGTCGTTGAGTGGGAACTAATGTTTCCGTTGTTAACAGTGCCAGCGTTGTTCTGTCGTTTCCAAACGCCAAACTCTCCGCCGGTCACATGACGGCCGGCCTTAAGTTAATAGTTAAGTCATTTGAATTCTGACATGGGAGCAGTGGGTTTAGGGAGCGATGGTCACGAGGGAACATTCCTGGCCCAGATGTTTCTCGAAACATTTCAAGAACTTGAGTTATTCAGAAAAAAAAAATGGCAGTGATGTTTTTAAAGTGCACTTTCCCATCAGCGCGGTCTTCTTGACGCCAATGTGTTCCCCTCATGGGAATAAATGTAACACGTCTCACATTCATCAACTTGAACTCTCTATTTTCATGGCAATGCTTAAGGCTATATTAATCTATATTAATCTATTATATTCATATAAAGTAAATGAATCAATTGAATCTGCATATTTTCCCTTTTTGGTTTCTTTCGTTTCCTTTTCCTACTGTACTTTCCTTTTCTCACCTTTCCTTTCTTCTTTATTTCCTCTTTTCTTTCCTCTCCTCTCCTCTCCTCTCCCCTCTCCTCCTCTCCCCTCTCCTCCTCTCCCCTCTCCCCTCTCCTATCCCCTCTCCTCTTCTCTCAACATCTCCTCTATCTCATTCCCTCTCCTCCTCCCCTCTCCCCTCTCCCCTTTCTCCTGTCCCCTCTCCTCTTCTCTCAACCTCTCCTCCTCTCCCCTCTCCTCCTCTCCTCCTATCTCCTCTCCTCTTCTCTCAACCTCTCCTCTCTATCTCATCCCCTCTCCTCCTCCCCTCTCTTCTCTCTTCTCTCTCCTCTCCTACTCAACCCTCTCCCCTCTCTCCTATTGCCTCTCCTCTTCTCTCAACCTCCGCTCATCCCCCTCCTCCTCCTCCACAGCTGCTACACTTGAAGAGCAACAAGTATCTGACGGTGAACAAGCGTCTGCCGGCTCTGCTGGAGAAGAACGCCATGAGGGTGACGCTGGACTCGGCCGGCAACGAGGGCTCCTGGTTCTACATCCAACCCTTCTACAAGCTGCGCTCCCTGGGGGACAGCGTGAGTGGAAGGGGATCCTCTCTGGGGGTGTTGATCCAGAGATGATGGAGCTCTGGCCCTCACTCTCCTTTCTTACTCTCTCTCTATATTGTTTGTCATGTGTCTTGCAGGATAAAGGATATAGGTCTAGTCGAGGGTGTTAGTTTGTTCCTCAGTCGAAAGATTGTCCACCAGTCTACCTGTAAGCTAGCCTCGTGAGACCATTCCGATCTCGCAAGTTCACATTCAATTTCTCCCTTAAGATCGGTCTGACCAGGCTTCAAGGCAAGCTGTGCTTTTGTACCCGAACCACCGGTGGTTTGGACCAATCAGCATCTTACTGGAAGCTACGGGGACGTGGTTTAGGTGTGACAGCCAGAAGAAGATTTTTTGAACGTGCCAGCCCCTTTTCCAGGTGTTTCTATGAAACAAACCACCTGGCGCATCAGGTCACCTGTAAACATCCTTGAGCCAGATGCCTCACCCCCATCTGCTCATGTCTCCAAAGTAACAGTGAATTACAGTGAATAATGTCGATAGAGTTTTGAGTTTACTTCAGGAGCAGGTAGACCGGTTCGGGCATCTTGCTCCAGCCTGTCACAGCGGCCACTGGAGGTCGAACCCAGAATCTTTCGGCTGGGATTGGCCCATCCCAACCTTACCTTGACTTGGTAGTTCAGTGAGAAACGCAGCAAGCTCTCTGTTGCTCCAGCCAGTGAAACTATGTTTGTCTCTTAGTTTAATGAGTCATTGTTAAAAGCCATGTGCGGATAGTAAAGGATAATTACAGGACTGTTTTAGGTTCTTTTTGATGTAGCAAAAATGACTTTACAGCGCTGAGGTTTCCAAACTTACCATGGAGTCAGCATCCATTGTGTTGTGTAATATTTCCACAGTTCAAACGCTAAATTCAACTTTAAAGCCTGTTCGATGTATAAAGAGGTGTTTTTATGAAACAAATAGGTCTCCCAAAATGTAACAATCAGGATACTATTTTCTATTATTTGTACTGTCAGTGGGTATTTGTTTGCTTCTGCTGACAAACCCAGTAAATACAAGTTATGGACAGAATACATAGACCAGTTAGGTCTGTGTTGGAATTCACTTAAGTGTAGGGCTTCTACGTCACAATGCATCATGGGTATTTTTCATTTCTAAACTAACGGAAATACACGCTCTGACAGTTTCAAACACAACAAGGTCTCCCATTCATGACAAAATGATTGAACAATTAACAAAAACATTAACATTACTACCAGCGTAATATCTTACATTTCAGTGCTCCAATGCTTCCAAAATGGAGGCAATCATTGCGATGTAAGCCCTATTAGCGTAAATTAAAACCTTCCAATTCTGTTAAATTCCTCTCACACAAGATAGTATCCAATATGCCCCAAGTGTGTGTTTCTGTGTGTCTGTGTGATTGTGTGTGTGTGGCATTGGTGTCATTCATGTGTTATGGAGCCCAAACAGCTTAACAGAATTGGTTATAAATAACAAAAACAGATGGAGCACAGACACACACACACACATAATCATTCACAATCCAAACCCTTGATAAAACCGTAGTAATTTATGTAATAATTTGATCTCAAAAGATTGAATGGTAATTTTGCCTCCATGGAGACTCTCACTCGCTCGTCGCTGGACGGTTCCAGAAGAAGGAGGACTAATGATCGACTTCCACATTCAAATCAGATGGGACATGAAAATCGGATCAATACTGGAAAGCCACTCTCTCTCTCCCGGAATAGCTGTAATGAAACGGCATCACACCCACCACAGCGCTCACCACCAGCAGGGAGAGAGAGAGAGAGAGAGGGAGGTCGTGGGCAATATCATTTTCTATTTAAAGCCTCTGTGTTGTGTTGTTGTTGGCGACGCGTGGGGGTGCGTGTTGTTGTTGTTGTTATTGATTGTGTTGTGGTGTGCAGGTGGTGATCGGCGATAAGGTGGTCCTGAACCCCTGTCAACGCTGGGCAGCCGCTGCACGCCAGCAGCCACCAGCTGGTGGATAACCCCGGATGCAACGAGGTGCACAATCCGTCCGATCAGAACCACAGACGCTCTCTCCTCACACCCTGTTATATTATATTGGATTCCGTGAAGGGAGAACAAAGTTTACATTTACATTTAGAACATTTGGCAGACACTTTTATCCAAAGCGACTTACAAAAAGTGTATTTGTTGAAGGACACAGCAATATATCGCTGTGTTACATAAAGATAAGAATAGAGCCGGTTTCGACCATTCATAGTTGCAAGACTAATAGAACGAGTTTCAGAATTTCTAGGTTGCCTGCATAATAGCTGGGATAAGAGAGGAAGTGCCATTCTGAGAGCAAAAAATCTGGTAATCAATGCTAAGTGCTATTATTTAGTGTCAAGACCTACAAACATGCAAGTTAGTGCTAGGGTTAGGAGAGGGAAGGCGAGAGGGGGAGGGGGGGGGGGGGGGTTAAGCAGTGTCCAGGTGAACTCTGAACAGGTGGGTCTTGAATCAATGAATCCCTTTCATAGCTTGTGTTGTCCTTCTCCTTGAGATTCCTTGAAATGTCAGTGCTACTGTCTCAAAAGACGGTCTACTGTGCAGGCTCCCCTCTTAAAACGCCTTGACATAAATTCCCCCATAGTGCACAAAAAGAAGGATACATGTAAGTGATGGAACGAAAGATAGAAGGACGAATAGCCGTTCATCTCAGGATGGAGAGGAGTGCGAGATGCCAGGTGGGAAGAGGCATGACGGCAAAATGTTATTGTTTTGGAGCAATAGGTGGGGCGGCTGCAGCCTTGTCTTGTAAACTGGGTTAATGAAAAGGATCAATATTTTCCAGAGATGTCCACCCAGGAACCTTTTAAAAGTTTGTTGATTATTTTTCAGCAATTCACCTTCACTGACTTTGACATAATCACTTTATGAACAGATTTTTTGGTTTGTTTCGTAGATCAGACATTTAAAGTGAGCATGTTTATGTACTGGACAGTGTGTGTGTGTGTGTGTGTGTCTCTGTGCTTGGGCTGCTCTGACCGTGGTCCTCCTCCCCCTGCAGGTGAACTCGGTGAACTGCAACACCAGCTGGAAGGTGGTATTGTTCATGAAATGGAGTGACAACAAGGAGACCATCCTGAAAGGGGTGAGCAACTCAACACAGCAGCTCTCACACTTAATATACGTTACAAATAAAAATATGTACATAAAACAATCAATGAAAATTATTCCCGTTTTTTGTGACTGGGCATGTGTTCTCGCGTGTGTGTGTGCTCGTGCATGCTTGTATGTTTGTGTGTGTGTGTGTGTGTGCTCGTGCATGTGTATGTGTGTGTGCGTGCATGCGTGTGTGTGTGTGTGTGTGTGTGCGCATGCGTGTGTGCCTGCATGCATGTGTGTGCTTGTGCCTGTGTGTGCGCGTGTGTGTGCTTGTGCCTGTGTTTGCATGTGTTTGTGTGCATGCGTGTTCTTGTGTGTGTGTGTGTGTGTGTGTGCATGTGTTCTTGTGTGTGTGTGTGTGCACTGGTGTTGCCAGGGCGACGTGGTGCGGCTGTTCCACGCGGAGCAGGAGAAGTTCCTGACGTGTGACGACCACAGGAAGCAGCAGCATGTCTTCCTGCGGACCACCGGCCGCCAGTCCGCCACCTCCGCCACCAGCAGCAAAGCACTCTGGGAGATCGAGGTGTAGCATGTCATTAGCACGCTAGGCTAATGATGCTAATCGACTTCTTCCTCACATACTATGGTCAATTATGGTCAATAATCACACAAACAACATGGAAGTCATTTTTACAACGAATTGTATGTCCTTTAAAATGACTTCCATGTCCAATGATTAACTATTTTGTCTTCTCTATGTAGAGAGTATTTAGAGAAGTGCTACACAAAGAGAATGTATTATTATAATGATTTAAAGGGAACTGACCTGAGGTGGGATTGTGTAGCTGTGAGCTGTTAAGGTGTTCTCACTCTCAGTCCAACCAGTACAGAGTTTGATCCCCAGGGTCCTCAGCCTAATCATTTGTTAACATTGTCTGCTAAATTGGCTGAACAGATTAATTGTATTATTATCGAGGCGCAATATCCACATCGCAGGAGCTGCAATTCTTTGATACATGTAAAATGTGTAAATGTACATTTAAAGCAGCGTTACATTTCTGCAGAGGTGACCTGGCCGACACATTTTCTTCTTCTTTCTCCATGCTTTAGAAGTAAGGAAATGTACAAATGTCACATCATGATTTTAATAGCTTTTCAGTTTATCAGTGAAAATGAAAAATTCTGATGAAAAAAAGTATAATTCTCACTAACGAGTGAATCATATCGCGATTGCATTATCTGTCAAAATAATCACAATAATTCATATATCGACCATATCATCCAGCCCTAATATGAGCACTGCTCTCGGCGTTTGTCTCCTGTGTTCTGATTGGCTGTTCTCCGCACCAGGTGGTCCACCACGACCCGTGCCGTGGCGGCGCCGGCTACTGGAACAGCCTGTTCCGCTTCAAGCACCTGGCCACCGGCTGCTACATGGCTGCCGAGGTGGGTGAGGTTTGTGGCATTCCTCACCGGGGGGTGGGGTGGGGTGGCGTACGGGCATTGGGTGTTCGACCTCCAGCCGAAAAGGTATTGGGTTCCACTCCCAAATGACTTGGCGGTCCATTCAACATTCAAGCATCCGTCTGCAAGATGTGAGAGGGCGGCCGTGAAATGACTGCATTGTGTGACCCTTTGGATTACTGCCTGTACGTCACTGTAGGTCAAGTCAAGTCAATTTTATTTGTATAGCCCTTAATCAAAATTACAGTCTCAAAGGGCTTTACAGGCCATATGATTCTGGGCCATGTGATTACGACACCCCCCAGCCCTATAGCCCCCCTAAGAGCAAGAAACGACTCCCTTAATTAACAAGGAAGAAATCTGGAGAAGGAACGCAGAGTGGGGGATCCCTTCTTCCATGGACGGTTCGGAGTGCAATGGGTGTCATACGGGCATGAAAAGGAGTAACAAGGCATTAGAATTATAAGCGACAAAGTACAAATGACAAATGGAATAGTAATATTGTGATGGGGTGCTGGCTAGAGAACACCCCATCCGGTCCTCTAAAAGCGATTGTTTTTGCCATTGACAGGCACGGATTGTTAGAAGTGTGACAACATTATGGAAAGGGTCCCTACAGAGAAATGAAACTTTTTTTTCTTTTACCTTTTGCTCAGAAATCTTGCAAAATGGTCTAAAATCACTAACACAGAGCTACGCTTTCTGTAGTCCAACACAACAAACTCTGGCCGTCACACCGCTCTCCAACTCTCACTCACATTCTCCCATCATTCTCAACTCAACTCCTGCACATTTTCAGAGCGAGACTTCTCCTTGACTGAAACTTTTGTCATACTTCGTCCACGTTAGTCTGTTAGACCCAAAATGATGGGAAAATAGGTTGAAAGTGATCCTTTAATGCCCCTATCTCTGTATTCACTGTCTAACCCCTATACCTTCTCTTATAGACCTGTCTCTGTATGGTCCAACCCTACCTGTGCATTAATGACATGTATCTGAGCATTCATAAAGATGTGATTACGAGTTCCAGCTGTTTGTTAACACATAATAGCATTATGTGCAAAAAGAGTCAAGTGTGTGCCTCTTCTCCTCAGGTGAACCCAGACTTTGAGGAGGAGACCCCCGAGCAGAGGTCCTCCTCGGTAAGTTCACCTCCTCTCTCCTCTTCCTCCTCTTTGTTCCGCTACTTAGGCTCATAAGTAAGATCGTAGTACTTTCTAAGTGGGTCTTCTTCGCTGGGTCTCTCTGTTGCCTCTTAGGTGGCAGACTTTACACCCTTTAACTTCCAGGTACTGTCCATGATTCTTCTTCTTTTTCTTCGTGTGTTTATCTGCGCTTGGCCCATGCTTGTCTCTGTCCTGTCCTGCGCTTTCTACCTCTGCTTTTGTGTCTTTTTTGCCTTTTTCTTATTTTAAAAGAGGTGTATGCTTTGATGTGCAGCAATAATGTCATCATTCATCCAAGCCGACTGTGAGTGGCAGTGGTTGCCGTGACAGTATTTGGCCACAAGATGTCAGCATTCGTTCACTCTTTTTTGAAGCATGCCCTATTAGAAACCACCACCAGATGGCCGTATTGTACAGAGGCTGTCGACTATCGATTCCTATCAGTCAGAGTGTTGTGTGTTTTTGTGTGAATGACGGTTGGTTAGCTGGACGCGGACCACGAGGCTCTGTGTGCGCGTCTCCGGGCGCCCCAGGAGAAGGTGATGTACACGCTGGTGCCCGTGCCCGACGGCATGGAGATCTCCTCCATCTTCGAGCTGGACCCCACCACCCTGAGGGGAGGGGACTCCATGGTGCCCAGGTGGGAGCCGCCACCCCCCCCCCCCCCCACACACACACACACCCCCACAACCCACACACGCATAGGATACACACACGTGCACGCATGCACACACACACAGGCACATACACATCAGAATCAGAATCAGAAACAGTTTTATTGGCTTATTTTTTGAAAACAAGGAATGTGCTTTTGTGCAATTGGTGCATAACATTGAACATTAAAAAAGAGCAGAAAAGAGAGTAGAAATTCTAAAAATATATATATAAAAATGATATCCAAAATAAGTCATAAAAAAGTACACACATCCCTGGTCTTTTGGATTTGAAGATTTCAGAGGTCCTGTTCACTTGAGGGTTTATGTTGAACGAATGTTACAACGAAAACAACTCAAAACACAGTTCAGTTCATGTGTGAGGCTGTCCTGCAGGAGTCCTGCTGATACCCGGGTCATCAGGGAGAGCGTGTCGTGTTGGGGGTTACTGTGCAGCCAGGGAGCGAGATGTTTTTATGTGATGTCATCCACCCAGCTCTGTCCTGACCCCACCACAACCCATCACTGTGTTTGTGTTTAATAATTTCCTCTTGTATTTATACATCAATATGTCATTGTCATGTGTGTGTGTGTGTGTGTGTGTGTGTGTGTGTGTGTGTGTGTGTGTGTGTGTGTGTGTGTGTGTGTGTGTGTGTGTGTGTGTGTGTGTGTGTGTGTGTGTGTGTGTGTGTGTCCATTCTCATGGTCTGATTGCAGTTCATTCCATGATGGTATCATTAACCAGGACACAGATTTTTAAGAAAAGTTAAAAAAATCACATATTTAAAGACAGGTTTATGACCTTCGATGAGGACATGTCCCCATATATCCACAACCACAGCAGTTATATTGACCCTGGTTATCTGGTCTTTGAGGGCAGCAAGTCATGTTAGGACAAAAAATGTGCTGACTGATCAGCAATGCCCGAACAACAACAACAACAGAAGTGTAGACACATGCAAGTAAATCAACAAAAAGCTAATAATGATTTCATTATGAAATCTCCCTCTCTACCTCACACCCTCTGTCTCTCTCTCTGTCTATCTCTCTCCCTCTCTCTCCCTCTCTCTCCCTCTTCTCTCTCTCCCTCTCCCTTGCTCCTTCTTCCTCTCTCTCTCTCTCTACCTCTACCTCTCCCCCCTCTCTCTCTCTCCCTCCATCTCCTTCTTTCTCTTTCTCCCTCTCTACCTCTCTTCCTCTCGCCCTCTCTACCTCTCTCCTTCTCTCTCTCTACCTCTCCTCCTCTCCCTCTCTCCTCCTCTCTCCCTCTCCTAATCTCTTCCTCTCCCTCTCCCCCTCTCTCCCTCTACCTCTCTCCCTCTCCTTCTCTCCTGCTCTCCCTCTCTCTCCTTCTCTCCTTCTTTCCCTCTACCTCTCCCTCTATCTCTCTCTCTCTCCCTCTCTCTTCCCCTCTCTCCCTCCATTCTTCTCCCCCTCTCTCCCTCTCTTTCCCTCTCTCTCTCTCCCTCTCTTTCTCTCTCTCTTTCTCCCTCCCTCTCTCCCTCTCTTTCTTCCCCTCTCTCTCTCCCTCTCTACCTCTCTCTCTCTCTCTGTCTATCCCTCTGCTCTTCCTCCTCCCTTATCTCCTGAGTAGCGTGACTGGCAGCGCTAGCTAGCGGTCCGCTAGCGGGGGTGGGGGCTTTGTCAGGTCACACATGCACGCATTGCACCGCCAGCGTCGTTTGTCGCCTCTGGCTCCTCCCCCTTCCACCTGGAATAACCTGCATGGGAGAGAGAGGGAAAGGGAGAAAGAGAGAGGGAAGGAGAGAGGGGGAAGGAGGGAAGGAAGAGGGGTAAGAGAGGGAGAGAGAGAGAGAGAGAGAAGGAGGGAGGGAGGGAGAGTAATGAGGGAGGGAGAGAGAGTAAGTGAGGGAGGGTAAGAAAAGGAGAGAGAGGGGGAGGAGGGGGGATGGAGGGAGCGACAGCAGACAGACAGAGAGAGAGAGAGAGAGAGAGAGAGAGAGAGAGAGGGAGAGACAGATAAGCCCTGAAGGCTTTGGGTTGACCATTATATAACACCTGCCAAGAAAGTGAGTGACACTGTCCCGGCTGGGAAGAGTACTGGGACAGCACATGCACAGCGTGAGGCGCAGGGATTAGCTGTCGTGGCTACGCGGCTCAGAGAGAGAGAGAGAGAGAGAGAGAGAGAGAGAGAGAGAGAGAGAGAGAGAGAGAGAGAGAGAGAGAGAGAGAGAGAGAGAGAGAGAGAGAGAGCAGAGAGAGAGAGAGAGAGAGAGAGAGAGAGAGAGAGAGAGAGAGAGAGAGAGAGAGAGAGAGAGAGAGAGAGAGAGAGAGAGAGAGAGAGAGAGAGAGAGAGAGAAGCAGCACCAGGGGGTCACTAAGCTGTCCAGGTTCTGCTGGCGGTGGCGGCGGTGGCTGAGTGACAGGTCACAAAGACACGAGTCCCTGCAGGATCACGCCTCACGTTTGGAGGAACACGCTGAACACTGTCTCCGAGACTCACGGCTCACTGCTTGACCTGAAGACATAAATAATACATAAAACCAATACAAATAGTATACTTCACTCATACTATATACTTATATTTATATATATATTCACTGCACCTTGTATAATAACTAGTAAATTAAACAGATTTTTAATTAATTGATACATTACATTGTATATATATATTACATTTACATTACATTTAGGGCATTTGCCAGATGCTTTTATCCAAAGCGACTTACAAAGAGTACATTTGTTGAAAGAGACAGCAATATATCGCTGTGGTACATAAAGATAAGAGTAGAGCAGTTTTCATGTTCTGTTATACAATGGACTTTTTGTGGTCAACAATTTACGGCACATGTGCAAAGGTGTTTTCCTCAACAACATAGTTGTTTTGCACAATATTGCACAATATTGTTCCGACAGTCATATAGAAGGTGAGTCACAGGCTAGAGGTAATGTCAACAAACCCCTGTCTACGTTCCGTATCGCAGTCAAACTCTTATTACCGTGCTGAGCTGTCACCTGTATCCTATAGACTCAACAGCGTCATGGTGACTCATGACCAAGGTGTGATGAGGCTTAAACGTGAACACTGAGTACACGATGTGCATCACCCAGTATAACACTGTGTCCTTCCTGAACCTTCCAGGAGCTCGTACGTGCGGCTCAGGCACCTGTGCACCAACACGTGGGTGCACAGCACCAACAACCCCATTGACAAGGAGGAGGAGAAGCCTGTCATGTTACGGGTGAGTTGTGCATGCAGGAGGCCATGATAGATAGTCCACCACGATAGTCCAAAACTGTTAGTCCATAATAGATAGTCCACGGCCGATAGTCTGCAATCGATAGTTCACGTCCGATAGTCCACGACCGATAGTCTATCGCCGATACTACAAGTCCGATCATCCGATTGAAAGTCCACGACCAATAGTCCGCAATCAAAAGTCCACAAACAATAGTCCACAATCAAAGGTCCACGACCGATAGTCCAAAATCAAAAGTCCACGAATGATAGTCCACAACCAAAAGTCCACGAATGGTAGCCCACAATCAAAAATCCACGACCTATAGTCCGCAATTAATAGTCCACGTCCGATTGTCCATAGTAGATAGTCCACAATCAATAGTCCATGATCGTTCATGATCAATCGTCCACAGTTGATAGTCCACAAGCTCATCTGCATATATCGCCTGGATTTAAAGGGTGAAAGCATTGATCGACGCACTTGATGTGATGCTTCAGATCGGAACGTCGGCGGTGAAGGAGGATAAAGAGGCCTTTGCCATTGTGCCCGTGCCGCCCGCCGAGGTGCGCGACCTCGACTTCGCCAACGATGCCAGCAAGGTGTTGGCCTCGATCGCCGGGAAGCTGGAGAAGGGGACGATCACACAGAATGAGAGGAGGTGGGTGACTGAATGCACTGAAAGCACATGAAACTACAATGATGTTATGAATCACTACTCTGACTCAGTACAGACTCAGTACATTACCCTAACTGTGTAATGATGATGGTGTTGGTAATGATAGATCTAATGATAATCATAATCATAAGTAGATGTAATGGTGATGATGATGGGTATAATCAATAATATATTGGATGATAATGGTAATGCTAGGTGCAATGCTTGTTGGCGATAGGTGTGTCATGTTAATGATGTGTGTGCTGTGTGTGTGTGTGTGTGTGTGTGTGTGCGTGCCTGCATGCATGTGCCTGTATGTGTGCGCCTGTGTGTGTGCGCCTGCATGCGTGTGCCTGTGTGTGTGTGTGTGTGTGTGTGTGCGCTGTGTGTGTGTGTGTGCTTGTGTGTGTGTGTGTGTGTGTGTGTGCAGGTTTGTGACCAAGCTACTGGAGGACCTGGTGTTCTTCGTGGTGGACATCCCCAACAGCGGGCAGGACGTGTTGGAGATCATGGTGAACAAGCCAAACCGAGAGAGACAGAAGCTCATGAGGGAGCAAAACATCCTCAAGCAGGTCCGTCTGCTCTCCTTCTGCTGCTGCCACAACTTTTTAACGCCAAGAAGAGAAAAAGTATCCACATAAAACCTTAGCTTAGAAGATATCGCGCCAACAATATAGCACACGCTCGTAACTTTTCTATTCTGTCAGAAGAGACTTGTTTGAGTCTATATATATATGAATAGCGCCTGTGTGTGTGTGTGTGCCTGTGTGTGTGTGTGTGTGTGATGTAGCTTTTTCTTCGTTGTCTTCGTAAAGACAAAAAAATGTGATCCCCAAAAAAACCCCACAATGTTGTACCAACCAGTATCTGCACGCCACCCGTTGCGTGGTCGTAACAACCTACCCCCTGTGGTGTGCTCGGTGGGTGGGTGAGTGGGCGGGGTCTCCTCTCATCTCCACGGCTCCCCCTCTGATCCCCGCAGATCTTCAAGCTCCTGCAGGCGCCGTTCACGGACAGCGGCGACGGGCCCATGCTGCGGCTGGAGGAGCTGGGCGACCAGCGGCACGCCCCCTTCAGACACATCTGCCGCCTGTGCTACCGCGTGCTGCGCCACTCCCAGCAGGACTACCGCAAGAACCAGGTGAGGAGGAGGAGGGGGAGGGGGAGGGGGAGGAGGAGGAGGAGGAGGAGGAGGAGCAGGAGGAGGAGGAGGAGGAGGAGGAGGAGGAGGTGAAGGAGGAGGAGCAGGAGGAGGAGGAGCAGGAGCAGGAGCAGCTACTCTGTACGCATATTGTAATAATAATATCCACGTATCTGATAACTGAATTTTGTTTTGGAAAATTTCTCAAAAAAGGGAAAATATTGTAAAATATTATAACATATTATAAAATATTATAATATATTGTAAAATAATATAACATATTCAGTGCATCTCACCCCCCAAAAAATCGACATATTGAATGATAAGTAGGTTGATAGGATTTATCTTAAAATGGTCAAATAATTGACTGACAAATGGCAAATGTTTTGCTGATGGACAAAGGTGTCGGTAATGCAGCGTTCTGCACACCGTTGCCCCACGTTGACAAATCTTTGCATAACTGATGAATATGCATGTTTGTTAACGCCCACGACACGACCTGAACTGCCAACACCACCACCCAATCCCTCTTTAAAGGTAAACCTGCCAGCTCATTTGAATGTATTTGCATACCGAGTCGTGGATTGGTTCTTGGTTGGCTTTTGTGGGGGAGGGGGGCGGGCGGGGTCACACGATGGCGCCTCCCACGTGTACTTAGGTTGAACTTGGAAAGCACGCGTCCTCCTCAGTGAAACCATGTGTAAGTTTCCCTTACTGAAGGAGATCGGTATGTAAAAGTACCTGTACAGTCATAGTTCCAAGAGGAGGCGACGATGAAGAAACCACAGAGCGATGTCTGAGCTCATGCTGACATGGAGAACATGGGATGAACACCATAAGTCACACCAGATAACAACATAATAAAACGGCCCATTAGTCATGGTGCAGTAACATATCATAGTCTTAGTCAGGGCAAGATAATGGTTTGTGTGTTTGGACGTTCAGCCGTTCTGGGCCCGTAGGTTCTGGGTTCTGGGCCAGTAAGTTCTGGGCTGGTAGATTCTAGGTTCTGGGCCCGTAGCTTCTGGGTTCTAGGCCAGTAAGTTCTGGGCCGGTAGGTTCTGGGTTCAGGGCCGGTAGATTCTGGGTTCTGGGCTGATAGCTTCTAGGCTCTGGGCCGGTAGGTTCTGTGTTCTGGGCTCATATGTTCCTTGTTCCGTGTCCTTGAGCAAGGTGCCTGACCCCTACCTGCTCACTAATGACACATCTGAAATGTCATATATTATCCCAAATAGTCTTATATATTCATCTCTCCCCCACCGCAGGAGTACATCGCCAAGCAGTTCCGCTTCATGCAAAAGCAGATCGGCTACGACGTGCTGGCGGAGGACACCATCACAGCCCTGCTGCACAACAACCGCAAGCTGCTGGAGAAACACATCACCGCTGCCGAGATCGACACCTTCGTCACCCTGGTGAGGAAGAACCAGGAGCCCAGGTGAGACCGCTGGTTCTGCTGCAGGGGTCAGGGTATAGGGGTTAGGGTTGGCTTCAAAGTCAAGGTTAGCAATAGGGTTTGGGGTAGGTTCTGGGATTTTGTTTTTAACATTTCATGGTAGTCCCGCTGGGGTTAGGGCTGGGTTAGGTTTAGTTAGAGTTTGGTATTTAGAGTTAAACCTTAAAAGTGTAAACCTAACCATAACCTAACCTAACCTAACCTATCCAGAACCCCAAATAGCTGTGTACATGTCTTAGCAGTTTGCTAAGACATGTAGAAACATGGAGATGTATTCAGTCTACACATGGTGTGACGAACCTTGTCCAGTGAGGCCCTTGTGCACTGTAAGTTGTTTTTCCACTCTGAGGAAATAACCCACAGTGGGCCAAGTATCTGATGTGAAACTTCACGCGACTGATTCAGTCGTTTTTGGATCAATGGAGCCTTTTAAAGTAGAGTTGCTGTGAGTGTGAGTGGGCTCTGGTCCACTCAGATTTCCCGTAGGGCTCCTCATCGTCACATCCAAAGGTAAACACTGGAGTACCCTGAAGTACCGCAGCCTGCTCCCTAAATACTCTTTATTTATTAGTTTGTGTGTGTGTCTATGTTGTGTTTTCCAGGTTCCTGGACTACCTGTCAGATCTGTGCGTGTCCATGAACAAGTCCATCCCTGTGACCCAGGAGTTGATCTGCAATGCCGTGCTGGACCCGGCCAACGCAGACATCCTCATTGAGACCAAGTAGGCGGCGCGACTCTCTCATTCTGTAATTCCCCTTTCTCATGCCTCAGAAAGTCATCCCTAGATCGTCTACAAATGGTCCGGAATGCTGCTGCAAGGCTGTTGACTAGGTCCAGCAGGACGTCTTGACATCACACCCTTCTTAGCTTCCTTACACTGGCTTCCCGTCATATTTAGGATTCAATTTTAGGTTCTTGTTGTTACACATAGAGTCCTGCATGGTCAGGCACCTGTGTACATCTGCAACCTACTCCATCCCTACGTTACCAGCAGGTCACTTAGGTCTTCTGACCAGGGCTTACTGGTTGTCCCTCGCTCTAGGTTCAAAACAAAAGGTGATCGAGCCCTTTTGAAATTGTGGCACCTACACTGTGGAACGCCCTTTCTCTGGACTTTAAAAAACTGCTGAAGACACTGAAGACACTTGTGTCTGTATTTCTGTGTTTTCATGTCCTTTGTTTTTATCTTTTATTGTTTCTTCCCATTTTATGGTCTTATTTGAACTGTTGTACTCCTGTGAAACACTTTGTGAATTTGCTCTGTGAAAGGTGCTATATACCTGTAAATAAACTTTACTTACTGACTTACTTATTCAGGAGCCTCTTTTTCTGTATTAATGACACCGTTCCCATTCTGTTGAGAATCTCACGAAGTGCACAAAAGGTGAGAGAGGGGGCAACCACTATACTGTGCATAAGTGCAGACCAGAATGCCGGAGTAGAGTACAGCGAGAGATTAGGCAGTAGTGGTGTCTCGTACGGGGCTTAAGCTCAGCATAATGTTGTGTAGTGCTTGGGGTGCTTGACTCAGTCACCCAAAAGGTTGTGGGTCCGAAACCGGTGATGCCCGCAGTCTACCTGTAAGTGCTCATTAATCTGAATGATATAAAATAAACGATAAATGTGATTGGTTGTGATTGGTGGCTTTCTCTTGTCCCGCCCCCCCAGGTTGGTGCTGTCCAGGTTCGAGATCGAGCCGGTGGCCAACGGGGAGATCCCGTCCCTGGAGGCAGAGGACGAGGAGGAAGTATGGCTCTTCTGGAAGGACCCGTCCAAGGAGGTGCGCAGTAAGAGCATCCGGGAGCTGGCCCAGGACGCCAAGGAGGGTCAGAAGGAGGACCAGGAAGTGGTCAGCTACTACAGGTCTGAGGCCTCCACGTCCTCCCATTGTTTACACACACACACACACACACACACACACACACACACACACACACACACACACACACACACACACACACACACCCCTTAGACTTGCAAGAATCACATATGAAATAATAATATTCAACAGATGTAATATTGAAATATTCAATAGTACTCACTCCAGGACTTCGGCCTAAAGGGAATGCTGAAAACAAATAACAATAACTTGCGCTTGAATCAGAAGCTTTATTGCCATAGTTTTAGCAAACAAGGAATGTGCTTTTGTGGAATCGGTGCATAACATTGAGTAGAAATTCCCAAAAATTCAAAAACTTATTCTAAAAAAATAGATCTAAAAAATAAGCAATAAAAAGGTGCAATTTGCGTTAATGTAAGGCAATACTGTCCATGGGAGATCGGAGTCAGTGGGTTTAAACGTTAATATAACATGTAGTATAGTGTCCATAGGATATTAGCCTGACCAATCACACTTGGTCTTGATCGATCAATCGAATACTGTGTCGATCGATCTGTCCTCCCCGCAGGTACCAGCTGAACCTGTTTGCCCGGATGTGTCTGGACCGCCAGTACCTGGCCATCAACAAGATCTCGGGCCAGCTGGACGTGGACCTGATCCTGCGTTGCATGTCGGACGAGGACCTGCCCTTTGACCTGCGTGCCTCCTTTTGCCGCATGATGCTGCACATGCACGTGGACCGCGACCCCCAGGAGCAGGTCACGCCCGTCAAGTATGCCCGCCTGTGGTCCGAGATTCCCTCCAAGATCGCCATCGACGAGTGAGTCCGATCTAATCCTCTAGCGTGACGATATGGCTTTTGCAAGTACACGTGTCAAGGTTTGTTGTTAACAAAGTGGTTCAAGGAAAACGGTGAAATGGGACACGCTAAACGATAAAAGTGAAAGGAAAAGATGCAGAAGAAGAAAATGTTAAACTGTAGCAGCAGATAGTGAAGGAACCGTAGAAATCATCAGATAAATGCACTAAGGAAATATGAAAACAAATTCCGTGCGGATCAAAGAGGTTTCATGCGTGACTGACTAGAAGGACGTGGAAGCATTTGAAGGACCTGTGAGGGTTTCTTGGATCCACCATGTGATCCAGGAACACTAAATAGACTGTGACAGTTTGCAAAGTATGATTTGAGTTATGTGGGGCAATCTGTGTTCAATCCGTTGCAAGGGCATTCATTCATCATGTCAAACGTTCTTCCAAATGTCAGTGCAGCCAAAGCACGAGTGGTGGGGAAATGGTACTATCTTACACGTATGAATATTTATTTGTTATTTTCTTACATTTAATTCAGCTATGACAACGACGGAATGACCCGGGATGAGATCAAGGAGCGCTTCTGCCTCACCATGGAGTTTGTGGAGAACTACCTGCGGGAGGTGGTGTCCCAGAACGTGCCCTTCAACGACCGCGAGAAGAACAAGCTCACCTTCGAGGTGAGCCTCTGCCCGGAAACTGCCTCTGCCACGACTGACACATTGAAATGGTTGAATAACATTACATTTACCTGTTTACATTGAGTGATTTGTCAGACACTTTTAACCAGTGACAGTGGCCGCTGAGAACAGAAGCTTACAGAGATCAGAGTTTACAATCAAAATTTGGACGAATGCTATGAAGATTGCCCAAGCAGTTTTGTAAAAACACAAATGAACAGAACGCAATGTAGTGATAGGAATCGGAAAACTGCTTTGGTAGATTTTATTTAATTTAGTGGTAGAGCATAACAGAAGATCCATCATGCCAATCAGAATCAGAATCAGGTTTATTGCCAAGTAGTTTTCACAGACAAAAGAAAAATATATAAAAATGTATGTTATACATTCAACACAAGTGGACACTTAGTTGATAAGGTTGACAAACTCCCGGTGGAAATCCTTCAGCTGTGTGTCACCTCTCCGCTCTACACACAGGTGGTGAACCTGGCGAGGAACCTCATCTACTTTGGTTTCTACAACTTCCGGGACCTGCTGCGGCTGACCAAGATCCTGCTCAACATCCTGGACTGTGTCCACGTCAGCACCGTCTTCCCCATCACCAAGATGGAAAAGGAGGAGGAGGAGACCAAAGGTTCTGGTTTTATTATGCTACTGCTGAATTAACCTGTCAAACTTTCGCCATTCTTGTTGTGACACAGCAGGTCTGGTAAATATGTGAAGGGATTATCCGTTTTAGAGCCGTTCTCTGTAATGATGTGCACTTAGTGAATGACATGAATAAATGTTTTAATTTTGTGTTTGTTTATGCAGTAGGATTAACAACAAAGACAGCGCTGACATGTTGACATATGTATTTATTATATGACATCTCTTAGTTCATCTATTTGAGATCCTCTCTTAGAGATTGTATTCTAATTGCCGTGAGTCCTCCTCCTGTGTATTATAATATTATAACTGTCAGTGTTCCTTTGGTTTGATCACCAGAATGACCTTTATTGCCTTCGTTTTTGCAAACAAGGAATGTGCTATTGTGAAATTGGTGCATAACATTGAATGTTAAACAGAGAGTAATGATCAAAAATATCTAAATATCAAAAAAAATACTAATACAAAAATATATAAAAAAATAAATCAAAAGGTGTAATTTAAGGAAAAGAAAAGATGTGCGTTAATGTAACACAATAGTGGCCTGGGGGGTGGGAGTCAGAGGGGTTAAACGTTAATATAACGTGTAGTATAGTGTCCATAGGGTCCAGGGTCTTGTTAATGAATGGGTCCTCCTTTCATATTTATATTTTGTAGCTGGCAGCAACGTGATGAAGTCCATCCACGGCGTGGGGGAGCTGATGACCCAGGTGGTGCTGCGGGGCGGGGGGTTCTTGCCCACCACGCCCACCCACCAGCCGGAGGGCGACGTGGTCAAGGCCCAGGTGGAGCCGGAGCGGGAGGACATCATGGTGATGGACACCAAGCTGAAGATCATAGAGATCCTGCAGGTGGTGGTCATCACGGTTATATTCTCTCCTCCATACTCTCCATACTGCAGCCTGCTGGAGATCGATGTGCACTCAGAGCTCCGTGGGTTGAGACAATGACAATCAGAAAGTAATGTTAGTTCTAATCATAATTAAACCTTGTACACATTTAAAAAAACGATGAAATAATATGTTTTTTGTAATTATCCGTGCTTACACGTTACTTACCCGATTTAAATATAAGAGAAATCAGACCAAAAGCTGTTCTACGCAACAGAGAGAGTCGGGGAAGCTCTCATTGTTTAACTTCAACCACAACCTGCTCACAAACTGGCGATTTAAATTGTGCTGTAAAATCCTACATGTAGTCCCTAATGGACAACGGACTCATGATTGTTACATACAGGACCTTTAACGTCATTTACGTTGCGAGACTATTCAGAGACTATTCATATACTCCTCAATATTCTACTGTCTATTCACATTTTTATGGTCATTGGCCCATTGTCTAGTCAATAGTCTAGAAATATGACTGACATTAACAATGTTACTGACATTAACAATGATAGATTGGTCAGACTATCCATATTTGCCTATTCTGTGTCAATGGGACATTGTTAACGTAATTCGTGTTGTTTTCCGCGTGCGTTCAGTTCATCCTGAATGTGCGTCTGGACTACCGGATCTCGTGCCTGCTGTGCATCTTCAAGCGGGAGTTCGACGAGAGCAACCCCCAGGCGGACGGCGGCCAGGACGGGGTCAACCCGCTGACGGGTACACACCCAGTCCCGGGAACCTCGTAACAACCTCATGTTGTGGAGCACGCACACACACCTGAACCGCCACCTGCTCTGTTGTGTTTACGTCTTGGCATTATTAATCATACTTATCATTGCTTAGCATATTGTATGTCCTTAGATGTTGGTAACGTGCCCAGAATCGCACGTTTGCTCTTATCTCAGCTATTAAGCAGACAACCTAACGATTATGAAACTCGTTCTATTAGCCTCATAACTATGAATACTTGAAAACAGCTCTATTCTTAAGTTTATGTACCACAGTCAAATGTACTCTTTGTAAGTCGCTTTGGATAAAAGCGTCTGACAAATGCACTAAATGTAAATGTAATGTAATGTAATTTGTTTACTGTCACCAGGTAATCTCGACTTTGAGAACATTGAGGAACAGGCCGAAGGCATCTTTGGTGGGAGGTAATGCGTCTAAAGCTATTATAATAATAATGATGATTGATGACGATAATGATAATACAAAGCTAAACTGAACACCAAGGTCGTTTTATGTGTATAATGTTTTTAATGATTTTTATTGGATTGTATTTTAAAATGTTTGGAGGCGATGACTACAATGATTAACGCATGCATCCAGAACATGATGGAATCATAAGGTATCTTTATACTCGCCTACAAACAAGCATTGGACTTTACAGCAATGTTCTTTTTATTAATGTAACAGCAAGTACTGGAATACGGTGCTGGAATACCAGTGAATACAATGCACTGGTTATACAGTGCATTTGATACACTTATCATGTGCACGTTCGAAAATGGTAAATGGCAAATGGATTGCATTTATATCGCACTTTTATGCGGACATCCTCGCCCTGGAGACATTCACATTCACCCATTCATACACCGATGGTGGAGAAAACCATGCAAGTTAACAACCAACACGTCAGGAGCAGTTAGGGTTAGGTGGTGTCTTGCTCCGGGACACCTCGACACTTAGCTAGGCGGAGCCCGGGGATCAAACCAGCAATATGCCTGTTTAGAACGGGCCGATTGATTGGCCTCCGGTATGCTTAAAGTTTTGCTTAAAGATTTCTCATCCAAAAAACGTCACACTCGATAACACTGCACTTTCTGGGGTCCTCAGCAACACACCCACCATGTGTAAAGTCAAGCGGATCAGCGGTTTGTCGACAAAATCAAGGGCAGACATGCAGAGATTTGTCTATTTATAGTTAAATAAAAACACATTGACTTTGCTGAATGTGTTGCTGTTGGACGTCATCCATGAATGCTTCTGAGACTAGCGCTTTCTCCTCTCTCTCTTTCTTTCTCTTTCTCTTTCTCCCTCTCTCTGTCTCTTTCTCTGACTCTCTCTATCTATATCTCCCTCTGTCTCTCTCTCTATCTCTATATCTATCTATCTATCTATCTCTCTCTGTCTCTCTCTCTCTCTCCGTCTGTCTGTCTGTCTGTCTGTCTCTGTCTCTGTCTCTGTCTCTCTCCCCAGTGAGGAGAACACCCCGTTGGACCTGGACGACCACGGGGGTCGCACCTTCCTGCGGGTGCTGCTCCACCTCACCATGCACGACTACCCCCCGCTGGTGTCCGGAGCTCTGCACCTGCTCTTCAGACACTTCAGCCAGAGGCAGGAGGTGCTCATGGCCTTCAAGCAGGTAACCCCACATCACACACACTCAACCCACGGCCACTCAGTGAGAAACTGAGGAGAAACGGTTCTAACCTTTTCTTTTATTTGATGGTTTGGGTCAGGAACAGGTTCGATAGGATTGTCGCGAAAATCGCAGGCACAAACCTAAATGACCTCTCCCAACTATACCGAGTCAGAGCCACAAAGAAGGCCCAGTCAATTCTTGCCGAGTCACCCCCTTGTTCAGTGAGTTTAGGATGCTTCTGTCTGGTCGTAGATTTCATCTGCCAAGATGCGGGACCAAGAGGTAGAAGAACTCACTGGTCCCTGCTGCTATGGGCATTTTAAATGGTCTTATGTGATGTTCTGTCTTGTTTTGTGAGAACTGTTTGTGCGTCGTCGGTGTGATCCTGTGTTCTGCTGGCTGTGCAACAAATTGGCCATGAAACTCAAGGGTGGTCACTTGCTAAGCAGTTCAGTTCCTCCTCCTCCTCCTCCACCTCCTCCTCCCTGACCCCGACCCATCCAGGTCCAGCTGCTGGTGACCAGCCAGGACGTGGACAACTACAAGCAGATCAAATCGGACCTAGACCAGCTGCGCTCCATCGTGGAGAAGTCCGAGCTCTGGGTCTACAAGAGGCAGGGGGAGGACGGGAACGACGGGGACGGGCCCTCAGAATCCGACGACAAGAAAAAGGTCTGACCGAAACCAAGACGAACCCAGGATGCAACAAGATGTGTTTATCAATAAAGTACATGATAAATGAACGTTGCATCATGTACGCACATCCCCATTAACTTAGCCAATTTAGCCATCACGAGCGAGAGTTTCAAGATTGTCATGTGACTACCCTCTAATGACCTCGCAAGTGGGAGTGTCCATTCAGATGTACAACAACTAGATCAGTCTACCAGCCTACCCAGTGCTAGACTGTACCAAACCGTAGGTTCATGACACTGGACTGTAGGCTCATGGCACTGTACCCAGTGGACTGTACCAACTGATCATGGCTCATGACACTGACACTCCCACTTATGATGTCACTACCAGTGGTTAGTCACATGACAATGGCATGGCCAATCACCAGTCACACCTGGTGGTAAAAGTAGGTGGTCCTTTAATTCCTGGTCAGTAATAAAGAGGTGTGTGTGTGTGTGTGTGTGTGTGTGTGTGTGTGTGTGTGTGTGTGTGTGTGTGTGTGTGTGTGTGTGTGTGTGTGTGTTGTGTGTGTGTGTGTGGTGTGTGTGTTGTGTGTGATGTGTGTGGTGTGTGTGTGTGTGATGTGTGTGTGTGTTGGTGTGCAGGGAGACTCCGGCGGCTCGGACAAGAAGAAGACAGAGAGCACCAGCTGCTACAACTACAGAGTGGTCAAGGAGGTACCGCGTTCGATTCCCCCAACGTCCGCAGCTCACTCACCTGTAGTAGAGCACTCTTCAAATGCAAGCGTGCAAACCTTTAACTGCTCCTTCTTACTGTATGTGTATGTGTACGTGTACGTGTACGTGTACGTGTGCGTGTGCGTGTACGTGTACGTGTGCGTGTGTGCAGATCCTGCTGCGCCTCAGTAAGCTGTGTGTCCAGGAGGGGGTGTCGGGGAAGAAGACCAGGAAGCAGCAGCAGCGGTTGCTGAGGAATATGGGCGCTCACAGTGTGGTGCTGGAGCTGTTGCAGATCCCCTATGAGAAGGTTAGCCCCGCTCCCGGAAGTTAGGAATAGTACTCTTCTCTGATTGACCGGTGACAGCTGTGCCAGTTAAAACTGAATTGCACACGTACCGTAGTTCGGCTGAAGTTTAATCGCTGTTCTGAATTCATCCGCTACCCAACCTGTGTGTGATCCTTATGAATGAATGAATAACAATTTTCACGTAAAATCCAGCTTAATTTTAGCATATTACGGTGATGGCGCCTTCACCTATGATTACGGCGTTGTAATTTATACTGTGGTCAACCAGCCTGGTTGTTTAAAACGGACTAGAATTATTCCTTGTCATGACAACGCTGGTAAGATCTTGCTTCATAACCTTTACATTTTATATTGTTGACAAATAACCATGGTATAAGCGCAGTAATCATCTTTAAGTCCACAGTGTCAGTGTAGGGTGTTCTGTTTGGAGATGCAACACAGCTATATGTGTGTTTTCAGATTGTATTTTATATTTAGGATGCTTTTAGGACTGATCTGTTATTCATACACAAGATAATACAATGGCTTCAACAAAGGGTTCACCATACCCTGTTGTGGGAGTGTGTGTGTTTGGTGGCTGGCTTAATTGGCCTCACCTTGCCCAGTTAGAGTCGAGTTAGAGTCAGGGGTGGGTGGGGCTGCAGCCTCACCTGGCCCAGTTAGAGTCTGGGGGGGTGGGGCTGCAGCCTCACCTGGCCCAGTTAGAGTTTGGGGGGGTGGGGCTGCAGCCTCACCTGGCCCAGTTAGAGTCTGGGGCGGTGGGGCTGCAGCCTCACCTGGCCCAGTTAGAGTCTGGGGCGGTGGGGCTGCAGCCTCACCTGGCCCAGTTAGAGTCTGGAGGGGGGGGGGCGGCATGCCTGTGGTGCATTGGCTAATCAGTGAACCACAGGTGTAGTCAGCCATCAACACACACACTCAGAGAGCGCTAGCATGATTGCTCATAATCCATCCGTTCATCCATTGGCATGCCCTCCTGCTGTGACTGTCTCCAGGGCGAGGATGTCTGCATGCAGGAGATCATGAAGCTGGCCCACGAGTTCCTGCAGAACTTCTGTGCGGGGAACCAGCAGAACCAAGCCCTCCTTCACAAACACATCAACCTGTTCCTCAACCCGGGGGTAAGCTAGTATGGACTCGATCTTGTGGTGTGATATTCGATCCCCAATGTCCGTAGGCCTTCCATGATGCATTCGACCGTAGGCTTAATGGGGGGAGGATCAAACCCAGTACCCTTTTAGTACTTTGCTTCGAAAGTACACCCCCCCACCCCCAAAACAAATTTCACTTTTTTCATGACTACAGGTTATATTCACGTTTAACCCCACTGACTCCCACCCCCATGGACACTATCTTTTCTTCTTTTTGCATTTTGTAGAATTTCTATGTTATTACTCTCTCTTTAATGTTCAATGTTAGGCACCAATTGCACAAAAACACGTTTGCAAAAACTAAGGCAATAAAGCTGATTCTGATTCTGATCCTGACTAAATCACCTGATTCTGACTAAATCATCGACTAAATCCTCTTCTTCCTCCAGATCCTGGAGGCGGTCACCATGCAGCACATCTTCATGAACAACTTCCAGCTGTGCAGTGAGATTAACGAGCGCGTGGTGCAGCACTTTGTCCACTGCACCGAGACGCACGGCCGCCACGTGCAGTACCTCAAGTTCCTGCAGACCATCGTCAAGGCCGAGAACAAGTTCATCAAGAAGTGCCAGGACATAGTCATGGCCGAGGTGAGGGCGCGGGGGGGGGGGCAATCTGTTGGTAGTGGGCGTGTGGTTCATGGTTTTTACATCACGAGTGTCTCCGATAAGTGGATTTTTTTGGTATATTATTTTCCATTGATTGTGTAAAGGTACAGTATACTGCATGTTGCTCATATTCCACTTTCATTTTGTTTTTCTAAAAGATAACAAGGATTTTTCAACCTATTTTCCTATTTTCCCATCATTTGGGGTCTAACTGAATAATGCCCACAACAGTTTTTGAAGTTGGTCCGGTATAGAGGGAGAACGTCTGCTTTGTAATCCTTTGGGGCTAAACGGCCCATCAGTGTATTTGTTTTGCCATCAACAGGCTCACATTGCTATTTTAAGTGTCTGACAACATTATAGCCAGGGTCCCTACAGAGAAATAACACCTTTTTCTTTACCTTTCCCTTGATCGGGTCTGTTTGTTATTGTGTCTCGCTCTGAAATCCCGAGAACAAACAGACCCGATCAAGGGAAAGGTAAAGACCAAGGTTGTATTTCTCTGTAGGGACCCTCTCCATCATGTTGTTAGATAACAATAAAAGTCTGAGCCTCTCAGAGTTTTTAGATGAAGTACGGTACATTGACAGGGGGGCTAGTGCCCCAAAGGGTTACAATGCAGACGCTTCACGGCTGCGTTCTTCTCGCTCAATACTGGAACAACAATACTGGAGTCAGTTAGACCCTAAATGATGGGAGAATAGGGTCCTGATTGAACAATCCCAAATGTAAACTCCTTTAAAGTGGTAATCTTGAAGATTTTCCTGTAAATAAATGTCTGTAAAGTCACGATCTATTGCCGAACGAGTTAACACAGTGGTGACTGAGCCTGTGGTCCACTGATGAAAGGCTTCGTTTGCAGTATTTTTTTATACTACGGACTGGGTGGCAAGTCGCCTTTCATCGCACAAGATTTCAAATGTGACACATTCTCCATCACCCATCAGTGATGTCTGATGGATGGATGTCCGCCAGAGACCATAAGCGGAAGTGACGTACTGTTTTTTCGGTCGCTGCTAGAGCAAACAGAGTATCCACCATGAAAGACCTGCCAGCGGACCAACGTCACCTATGCGACACTGTTTGGGTGCAATTGCCATCTTCTCCATAGGTACCGCCAAAGAGCACGGAACGGAAATCTTCGATATTACCACTTTAACTTATGTTTGCTTCAGTAACTCCTGAATTTAGCTCTCTCATCTTACCTTACCCTACGTTTCCTTTCCTTTGAACCCTTAGCCATACGACGATATCGCGGCTCTCATGACACAACCTTGTCTCTTGTCTCTTCTTCTTCTTCTTCTTCTCTTCGACGGCCAGTTGGTGAACTCGGGCGAGGACGTGCTGGTCTTCTACAACGACCGCGCCTCCTTCCAGACGCTGGTGCAGATGATGCGCTCGGAGCGCGACCGCATGGACGAGAACAGCGCCCTCATGTACCACATCCACCTGGTGGAGCTGCTGGCCGTGTGCACCGAGGGCAAGAACGTCTACACCGAGATCAAGTGTAACTCCCTGCTGCCGCTGGACGACATCGTGCGTGTGGTCACCCACGAGGACTGCATCCCCGAGGTAGGAGGAGCCTGCAACCCCGAGGTAGGAGGAGCCTTCTCTTGCAGAGAGGGAGGGGCGGGCGGAGACACAGGACTCATGTGGATCTCCTCTCTGTTGTGTGGTTGGTTGATGGAATGTTGTGTTTGTGACTGGACTGATTGGACGTGATTGGAGTACAGTGTTGTATGTGAATGACAGGATTAAAGGCACTATATGTAAGAATCATGAATTCCTTCTCATACTGACCCCCCTTTAAAGCAATTTGTGCATGTAAAATCTGCCTTGTAGTCCCTGAGCGCATTCATGATTCTTACACACATCACCTTTAAGGGGTGGGTTTATTCAAACCAGGAATCTAGAAACAATAAGACCATAATGTAGTATAGTCAAGTGCATAAGAGCTAAAGGTAAACAAGTGTTATGAGATGTTCTTGGAAGAGATGCACGTTGAAGATGGTTGAGGGGGTCTCCTGGCTGAAAGTTGCTAGGCCGCTCCGTTTCACCATTGAGGTACCACACACAAGGAATATGTTTGGTTATATGCACTAGCCTGAGCTAAAAACCTGTGTTAGACAATCATGCGTGGATTGGTAGATTTGCATATTATATAGCCTAATATATGATCATTTTGAGTAATGGGCGCATCGCTATTCCATACGCTTGACTGTTGAATGTTTAAGTACAATGTTTGTACTTATGTGTATTTGAAGCTGCTGCTGCTGTGTGCGTATGTGTGTGTGTGTGCGTGTGTGTGTGTGTGCGCGCGCGCTTCGGAGAACTGATGAATAGTGATGTTTTCCAGGTAAAGATCGCCTACATCAACTTCCTGAACCACTGCTACGTGGACACTGAGGTGGAGATGAAGGAGATCTACACCTCCAACCATATGTGGAAGCTCTTCGAGAACTTCCTGGTGGACATCTGCAGGGTGAGTCAGTCAAGGGGAGAGAGATATTGAGGGAGAGAGAGACAGAGACAGAGACAGAGAGATGGTACGGTTCAAATCCTATGTATACCATCAGCGATATATTGTTGTTTCACTTTTTCAACAAATGTACATACTTATTGTAAATCGCTTTGGACAAAACCCCCCTGCCAAATGCCCTAAACCTATAAATGTAAATGTGAATGGTGAAAGAAAAAAGAAAGCGAGGGAGAGAGAGAATATAAAAGACACACACAATCAGAGCCGGAGAGAGAGGGGGACAGAGAGAGATGGAGGTATGGAGGGAACACGTGAATGACATTACATAATGGCCAGGTGTCAACAGATGCCGTGGGGGCTCAGCCATTAGTCTTGGCTTCAGGAAGTGTGATCCAATAACGGTGCATGATTATAAACCCCCCCTCTCCCCCCCCTCCCTTTCTGTCGCGTGCTACGGGGGACGGGGGGTTGGGGGCGGGGCTTACCAGGTGTGTAACAACACCACGGACCGAAAACACGCGGACACCATGCTGGAGGGCTATGTGACAGAGACGGTCATGAGCATCGTCACGTGTTTCTTCAGCTCGCCCTTCTCCGACCAGAGCACCAGTCTGCAGGTAACCCACGGCAACCCCCCCCCCCCCCCCCCCCCCCCACACAACCAACACGCACCACACGTCAACACAACCCTCATCAACCTCCCCCATGAATGAATGGGGGAGGTTCATTTCTTTATGCTGTTTTGATGAGGAGTAGGGCTTACTGTTGTAGACACGTATGTGATGCACATGTTAGCATGCGTGCCAGAATCAGAATCAGAATGAGCTTCATTGGCCTTAGCTTTTAAAGGATTTTAAAGGATTGTGCTATTTTGGTGCATAACAGTGAACATTAAACAGAGAGTATAGTAGAGAAATTCTTAAAAAATAAAAAAAATTCTAAAGAAATATATAACAAAAATACATATAAATATAAGCAATATAGTAACATAACATGTGACGTTGTTACCTTTGTGTAGATGGCTCATCATTTGTATGTAAGTATTGGTCAACCTCCACACCCTGTCTTGCCCCTCCTCACCCTGGGTGCTGTTGTGTTGTGTTCTTGTTCTTGGCCTGTTCATTAAGCCCCCAATCTGAGCCTATTTCTTTTAGAAAGAAACAGAGTTTGACAGTTTGATCCTTTCCCTTTGGAGAGAACGGTGGTGGCGGTGGTGGTGGTGGTGTTTCAGGTTGCCTGTCTTCAATTGTGATGTAGATGATGAGTCACAATGGCTGGCTATTCCCAGGCATTGTGCGTGGGTCTCGCAGATGTATTGACCCGACATCTCTCTCTTCTAAAGACCGTAGTTCCCCTGTTGTTGGTGCCGTCTCGCTCTCCCTCCCTCCCTCCCTCCCTCCACCAAAGTGATGTTGTGGTTTAGTCCTGCAGTCTCTAATTGATGCATGGCAGCTTCGACCCCGACCACCCCCTCGACGGCCCTGACACCGATGCCTGACCCGTGGCCAGAGCAACTGCCTTATTTTGTTGCCATAGATACGAGCGATGCCTCCGTGTGAAGGACCTCAATAGGGAATTAAGGGAATAGGCTGCCCATGAGAGAGCATCAATAGTCAACGCAGACCAGGAAATCGGGCCGTGTTGCCATGCATCAGCTACAGATACTTGGTTTGAGTAGTCTGTGACAACCGATTATGGAATACAGGAGAGGTTTTGTTCTAGATTTAGTTGACTTGGTTCCTCCAAATATGTATTTTTGCCCTCTCGTCAAAATCTAGCAACATCATGACCTTGTGTTTCCCCCATGACAGGCTTCCATTCTGGGAAAAGAGGTATTTATAGTCATTTGGGGTTGGGATCAGCCAATAGAATTCCCCCTGAGTCACTTGGGGGGGGGGGTGTTGGTGGTCAAAAGAAACCAGCCAAGTTTCACCCTTGACTCACCACAACACTTTTAAGGTTTAAGTCTTCTAAGGTTTTCTTAGGTGGTCAATGGGGTTAGTTTGCCACTTCTTTACACCCCTGCCGATTCTGGTTGATTAATTGGTTTCCACAAGCATGTGTTCCCTTCTCCTGTGGGATGTTTTAAGTGTTGTCATGTTCCTGTCGTCGCCCTCAGACCCGCCAGCCGGTGTTTGTCCAGCTGCTCCAGGGCGTCTTCAGGGTCTTCCACTGCACCTGGCTCAACCCGGTCCAGAAGGCCTCGGTGGAGGCCTGCATTAAGGTGCTGTCGGACGTGGGTAAGATGTGACCACATGATCTTACCCCAGCTAAGTAAGAGTAGTGTCAGGATCGTCTAGGGCTTAAGGTGATTTAATGCATATGAAACTCTTAGAACTCGTGCAACTTAGTGGTTATTTGTAGGAACTACAAAAAAAAATTGTGACTGTGAATAAAGTGAAGAATTCAATTAGAAAGATGAATCCATCCAAACCATTTTATGAAATTGCCTCCTGGGCTGGATTGGATCAGCTGGCGGGCCACATCCAGCCCCCGGGCCGCATGTTTGACACCCCTGCCCTAACCCCTACCTTCTCATTGACGTGTCTATAAAAAAATGGACTGTAACTCCCTCTGGATAAAAAAGTGTCTGCTAAACAACAAAATAGTACAAGAATAATGGGGCAGGATACTAAACTAGACTCGAGTAGCTAGGGTATCAACAAGGGCCAACAAACATCCCAGGTTCGATCCCACTTGTCTGCAACCTACCTTGAGGTGAACTTTCTTTCACTTTGTATTTGTTTTCGACCAATCATATTGCTAGAGGTGGGTACAAAATAGTGTCTGTAAAGGTTCCAAATCAACACAGTGCAGTGTGGCCACTGTAGAAATACACTTGAGTTTTCTTTGGTAGAATATTTGTAGTTTCTCGTTTCCGGCCCAGGATCTGTTCCGTCTCCCTCCTCCTGAGGTTCTGCTGTAATGTAGTAGGACTGCTGGGTCCCACTGTCATTATCTGCATGGTAATGTACTAGCGACTGCAGTGATTCACAGTGTTGTTTGTGTCTCGTCCTAACCCCAGCGAAGAGCCGGGCCATCGCCATCCCGGTGGACCTGGACAGCCAGGTGAACAACCTGTTTGTCAAGTCCAACAACGTGGTGCAGAAGAGCATCCTCAACTGGAGGCTCTCGGCCAAGAACACCACCCGGAGAGACTCGGGCCTGCCCTCCTCCAAGGACTACAGGAACATCATAGAGAGGCTGCAGGTCAGACACACACACACACACACACATGCAGGCACACACACACACACACACACACACACACACACACACACACACACACACACACACACACACACACACACACACACACACATGCATGCTCCTGTTATAACTAGTCATTTATATTTATATAGTGGTTTCTGTGCACACTCCATAACACTAGAAACAACACTAAGCAATAACAAACAAGGTACCAAATGAGATTACTTTAAAGTAACAATCAAAAAACCATACATTTGAGGTGGAAAGAAAAGGGATTATACGCTACTTGATTAGAAGAAAGCTAAACTTAATGTTTTTAAGATTTTGTGAAACATGCTGTATTTCACACGCTGTTCAGCCTCCTGGTCAAAGCTAACTCATGAGTAATTTTCTTCAGCTGAACCACGCTAAACTTGTACTGATTTCCACAAACATCCCACTTGAATGGGACTCATCATAGTTGTCTTGTGCAACTGCAAACCTCAGGCTCAAGTACACAAATGTGGTGCTAAGACATGACCATGTCTCAGTTGCAGACAATGAGAACAGGGCACTGTGGTTTACTGTAGGGTGCTAAGGTCACTTCACCGCAGGTTTACACTCAGTTCCGTTGAAATGTTTCAGTCAGGTCCGGGAAAAACTGATTTTGCGAACAGATTTTTCTCACCGCTCTCCATGTGAGTCAGTGTTGACTGTAACTCTGCTGTGTTTCCGATTTGATCCATCTGGCGGGCTGAGAACACACCCATTCACACAACAGTGGTTTATGTGCAACATTACATGACAGATGTATATCCTTCCCAACAGACCACAAACACATGATGTAATGACCCTGGGTTGGATATTTTTCTGTCAGATATATTCTATCTATGTCTATATGTCCGTCTGTCTGTCCCTACCATTTTCTCTGTCCTCTCCAGGACATTGTGTCTGTCTGTCTCTCCTGACCATTCTCCTGTCTCTCCAGGACATCATGTCTGTCTGTCTGTCTGTCTGTCCCTTGTCTCCTCTCTCCTTCAGGACATAGTGTCTGTCTGTCTGTCCCTCGTCTCCTCTGTCCTCCAGGACATAATGTCTGTCTGTCTATCCTGAACCTTGTCTCCTCTGTCCTCCAGGACATAGTGTCTGTCTGTCTGTCCTGAACCATGTCTCCTCTGTCCTGCAGGACATAGTGTCTGTCTGTCTGTCTGTCTGTCTATCCTGAACCTTGTCTCCTCTGTCCTGCAGGACATAGTGTCTGTCTGTCTGTCTATCCTGAACCTTGTCTCCTCTGTCCTGCAGGACATAGTGTCTGTCTGTCTATCCTGAACCTTGTCTCCTCTGTCCTGCAGGACATAGTGTCTGTCTGTCTGTCTATCCTGAACCTTGTCTCCTCTGTCCTGCAGGACATAGTGTCTGTCTGTCTGTCCTGAACCTTGTCTCCTCTGTCCTGCAGGACATAGTGTCTGCCCTGGAGGACCGCCTGCGGCCGCTGGTGCAGGCAGAGCTGTCTGTGCTGGTGGATGTCCTACACCGACCCGAGCTGCTCTTCCCTGAGAACACGGAGGCCCGCAAGAAGTGTGAGAGTGGAGGGTTCATCTCCAAGTGAGTCTCTGGCCTCCAATAACCACAAAAGGGTTTTGTATGCATTAAAGCGAGACAGACTCTCTCTGTCGCAGGGTTGACAGGTAGTCTGAGTGAAGACCGTATGTCAGTCTTTCATAATAATAATTTTGATGGTTTAAAAGGTCTAAAAATGGGATCACGGTCCAAACAAGGTTGTGAACCACTGCTGAAGGCGCAATAGGCAATACTGGGCCTTGCGTTCACACAGGGCCATGCGTACGGCATGCATAGACGATCACACGCCGCAAACATCAGTGAGACCGGGAGATTAGGGCCGTCTGGACGGCTAGGATTAGCCTAGCGCTAAGGGTTAACACAATGGATTATTCTATGGACGAGGCTGTGAACTTGCGCACACGCCTAGCCTCATTAGCAGCATGCTGTGACCCTGCAGGTACACCTGAAAACAACAGGCTGCTCTCCTGACTACTCCTGAGTCTTTGGTGAAGCAAACAGAGGGCAACACTGTTTACAGAATAAATTAGCCAGTCGTATATTAAAATGTCAGCCATCACTGCCACCAATAGTGGCCCTCCAGTGGAGTTATTCCGCTGGTATCCCAATCATTTAAATGCAAACGTACATAATCTTCCGTGCGTTCCAGAGCACATGCTGGGACATCACCTTATCATTTAGACTTGTGTCTCCTGCCTGCAAACTGAAAGTTGTGTGCATTTGCAGTCTTAGGGCTGAACAATTCGAAATATAATCGAAATTGCAATAAGGCCAATTGTAATATGCAAATAGCACATCCCCTGATTGTAATGAACAAAAAAAGTTTAAAATAAAAATCATTATAATCAAGGTAATGAATTATAATGAATGGTAATTAATGAGAGAGATACAGGATCAGGTCGGATGACAGCCACGTGAAATGTCACATCATCCTCATGACATCGTAATGACATCATCACGACCACCACCATAAACCCTCCTCTTCATCCTCCTTCTCCTTCCCCTACTCCTCCTCCTCCTCAGGCTGATCAAGCACACCAAGCAGCTCCTGGAGGAGAACGAGGAGCGCTTGTGCATTAAGGTCCTGCAGACCCTGCGGGAGATGATGACCAAGGACCGGGGCTACGGGGAGAAGGTACCTCCACCTCTACCACCACCTCCACCACCACCACCAACCGCTCCCCTCTCCTCTTCCGCTTCCTGTCCTCCTGTAACCTCGTCTCACACTTCCTGGTATCATGAGAGCACCAATCAGGTCCGAATGTTGGTAGACTTGTACCTCCTGCACACTTTCAAAGCAGACCTCAGCGTGTACAACATGGATTTTTACTTCAGGAGCCAATGAGGTGGTTAGTTAGTGGAAAGGAGTTATTATTTACACTGTATTCTTCATTCTTCTTTATTCTTTTATATTTTTCTTGCCTGAACGTGTCCTGTCTACCCGTATCAGGTGCCAATATTGTATATCGAAAGCGTCTTCTTTCTTTCTATGCTTTTAACCTCTTAACATACAGTATATCCTGCTGGCCTCCTAACGTACGCTCCCAGACTAACAAACACATGCGAGCTAATAAACACAAGCATGCCAGCAAGCTTGAGTGAGCTAATAAGCACGGGCATGCTAACAATCGAAGCTAACTAACAAACAAAAGCATGCTTAATAACTCACCTGACACACCAGTCAAAATAGGTGAAAATGCGATTTTAAGAGATGAAAGCAGACCATTAGCTTATTCTTAGCTTAGTTATTCTATCTTCTGCATTTCTTAAAACACTTACATTTGAGAACTCCCGAAATGTGGGGTAAATCGTACATTTTAAATTAGTTTTTAAATTAATTAATTTGAGACAATGGGTGAAACCATAAACCCACGAATATAAAGTATAACACATGATTTGTAAAATATTCCACATTGAGGCTTCAAGACACATCGATCAGCCTGTCGCTAGCTAAATTGCTAACTAACGGTTTAGCCTAGCCATGCTAATAACCGTGCTAACGTCGCTCTACTAACCACTAACTCTACACTCTTCTACACTCTTCTGTTCCAGCTGATTGCCTTTGATGATGAAATGGATGTGGCTGAGGTTGACCATTTTTCTTACTTCTCTCCTAGCGTATCGTCGGTTCCTTCAGTAGACTCATTTCCTAGCATTAGCTGCTCTGTGGTGGCGTCCGTCTGCTTGGTTTCTCCACTTACTGTGTCGTGCATCTGCCTTAGCTTGCTTGGCTAGCATCCATCCATCATTCAGATGCTCATCTTAAAAGCAATAAAACCCAAACCCTTAAAAGGCATTTAACAGAAGCTTTTAGCATTGCACTACAATGCATGTGTGCTAACTAAGCTGTTCATTATAAACATGTGTAAAAGCTGCAGATTAGTAATATAGTTGGTGGTTTAACTTTAGAATTAGAACAGTTTCATTCTGAGTATGACTATACATGCCTACTGGACTATATTTAAACATTGCGTGTTTTCTTCCTACGGAGGTGAATTTCCGTTTAAAATGTGAAAACTGTGTGTGTGTGTTTTGTCATCGACCAATCATAATCGAATGTAACTTTCCATTATTGTGTTCATTTTTTTTCTTTCTGTCCCTTGATATGAAAAAGACTGATTTGGTTGCTGTAACTTTAAGGTGTATGCATGTCAATCATGTACCACTGATCTGATGGGCTTGTTAAGTGTGTCGTCCAAACAACAGCATCGTAAACTCTTCTGAAAAGTGGTGAATATAAGACAGATGATCAGCCATGGGTCTGCTTGAATGACGTACCTATGGATGTAGGTTCTGATCTGATATAGAATAATATTCATAGAATAAATATTATATATTTTGTAGTTTTGTAATTGATAGCTAGATTCATGTCTGTGGTTTTGGGTGTGTGTGTGTGTGTGTGTGTGTGAATATGCAAATCTGCATGCGTGTGTGTGTGTGTGTGTGTGTGTGTGTGTGTGTGTGTGTGTGTGTGTGTGTGTGTGTGTGTGTGTGTGTGTGTGTGTGTGTGTGTGTGTGTGTGTGTGTGTGTGTGTCAATATGCAAACCTGCGTGTGTGTGTGTGTGCGCACGCACATGCATGCTCGCCTGCAACCAAGCCTCTGTGTGTACGGTGTGTTTGTGTGAGTATGCACGTGTGTGTGTTTGTGTGTGTGTGTGCGCACGCCTGCAACCGAGCCTGTGTGTATGTGTCTATATATATATTCACTCCATATACAGTATGTAGCAGCAGCAGCACAAACCAGATCTAATGACAGCCAGAAAACGTGTGTGTATGTGTGTGTGTACGTGTGTGTACGTGTGTGTGCGTGTGTGTGTGTGTGTGTGTGTGGCTGGCAGGGACCTCTCACCCAGAGGAATGGATCCTCCCTCCCAGGTCATAACCATGAACTAATGTGTGAGAGCAGTCCGCTGGGGTAAAGTTAGGGATTCCGTGGAGCTCGCCTGCTGCCAAGAGTGGGAAAACAACATTGGCTTAGAGTGCCAGGAGATGGATTTGAGTACAGCTGGGAGCCAGTGGAGTGTGTGTGTGCGTGTGTGTGCGTGTGCGTGCGCGTGCGTGCGTGTGCGTGCGTGTGCGTGCGTGTGCGTGTGTGTGTGTGCGCGTGTGTGTGTGCGCGCGTGTGCGCGCGTTTCCAGGAAGAGGTGAATTATTATTTCTCTGCCACCCCACACCATGCTTGAGCCCAAAGATGGAAACCCCCCTTCTCAGCACACACAGACACACACACACAAACACACACACCTGCACTTGCCTTACACACACACACACACAGACACGTGCACACATGCACAATCACAAACAAGCAGGGACACACACACACACACACACACACACACACACACACACACACACACACACACAAACAACACACACACACACACCTACAGCAACACGTGCACACACAAACACAAACATGTGCGCACACACACACACACACACACACATAGACACACAAACACGTGGGCATCCACACATAGACACACACAGACAAACAAGTGGGCATACGCATTCACGTGCACACACGCACGCACGCACACACACACGTACACTCACACACCCACCCGCCCGCTGGGCAGGCGTGCGGCCAGGTTGGCAGGCCAGGCTGGAGTACTGGCTGCTTCCCCTCGGGGCTCAGCAGCAGTGGGGGTGAATCTGCCGCCTTCATCGCTGTATAGCTGTAGCTCTGTAACGTAGGCACTGCTCTGCCCCGCTCTGACCCACCGCTCCACAGGGGGGGGGGTGGGGGCAGCGGGGAGCCCTTCTGTTCACACACACACACACACACACACACACACACACACACACACACACACACACACACACAGACACACAGCCTCTATCGTCATGGTGTCCCGGCACCATGGCAACGCGGGGGGGAGGGGGAAGAGAGGGTATTTCTGGAAAAATACAAAAGCGATTATTATTATAATATAATAATAATATTATTATTATTGTGGAGGTGATGCTCCGTCTCTGGGAGGGTGTCACCATTGGTTAATAGCTTCGAATTGAAAGTGAATATAAAAAAATATATAAATCATATACAAAGAGATAATCCAATTATTATAGGAGCTCTGGGGGACATGTGTTGATCATGTGTTGATCCTTGGTGTGTGTGTGTGTGCGCACATGTGTGCGTGCATGCGTCTGTGTGTGTGCATGTGCATCTGTGTGTGTGTGTGTGTGTGTGTGCATGTGCATCTGTGTGTGTGAGTGTGTGCATGCGTGCGTGCTTGCATCTGTGTGCGTGCGTGCGTGTGTGTCTGTGTGTGTGTCTGTGTGCGTGGCGTATGGGGGGGCCTTGGTAAACAGGGAGGCTTCTGGAAGGGGTGAGCCGGGGACACTGTCTCTCCCACGCGGTTGTGATGTAATCAGAGCTGCGGAGGGGAGATGGCCACAGGAAAGCGCTGAGCTCCTGCGTTATGTAAGGAACGTGTCTCTTAAAGCATGCAGCGTGTGTGTGTGTGTGTGTGTGTGTGTGTGTGTGTGTGTGTGTGTGTGTGTGTGTGTGTGTGTGTGTGTGTGTGTGTGTGTGTGTGTGTGTGTGTGTGTGTGTGTGTGTGTGTGTGTGTGTGAGACTGTCAGGCACGCTCTGTGCATGTGTGACAGGAATCTCGCACGCTGCAGTCATGCTGCGGGTGTCTCTCGTCTGTCACTGTTATAAGCAATGCATGACTGAGAGAGAAACAGTCTGTGACTCTCTCTTGCTCTTTCTCTCTCTGTCTGTCTTTCTCTATTTTAGTCTGTCTCTGTCTGTCTGCCTTTCTCTCTCTGTCTCACTCTGTCTCTCTCACTCTCTGTTTATCTATCTCCTCTCTCTCTGTCTCTGTTTGTCTATCTCTCTGTTTTTGTCTGTCTGTCTCTATCTCTCTGCTATCCTTCTCTCTTTATCTTATCTCTCTCCCTCTGCTATCACTGCTATTATGACTACTTCATGTCTCATTTCTCTCTCTGTCTCTCTATCTTATCTTCTCACTCTCTCTCATCTCACCGATCCCATTGTAAACCCATACATACATACATGTGGCCCTGTTAACTGTTAACTGCATGATGGTAATAACAACGTTATTTCATTTCTTTCTCTCGTTTTTATTCCACGTCCCCCCCCCCCCCCCCCCCTCATGTGGTTCTGTTCCTGTGTGTTGGCTTTGATCCTGTTTGTGTGCCTGCTGCCTGCCTGGGGATGTGTGTGTGTGTCTGTGTGTGTGTGTACGTGTACGTGTGTGTGAGTGTGTGGCGGGGAGGGGGTGCCACACCCTCGTTTTGTGCCATGACCGGTTTGCCTCACTCAACCCCGGCTCTCTCCCCCTCCCTCTCCCTCCCCCCCTCCCTCCCTCCCTCCCTCCCTGGCTCTGCCTGGGTGAACTGAGGAGACACCGGGAGTCTTTGCCCCTGCTGTTCCTCATCTCAACCGACAGGGGGTGCTGTGGTCACATTCCTATGGGGCTACACACACACACACACACACACACACACACACACACACACACACACACACACACACACACACACACACACACACACACACACAGCACCACCGTCCTGCTGTATACTTCTACCCGACGCTCTCTCCCTCACACCATATGACCCCTGAGCTGCAGCCAGCAACACACGGGTTGCAGCGGTTACACAATGCACTTTTTGGTTTTCGTGTATGCGTGTGTGTGTGTTTGTGTGTGTGTGAGTGCATGTGTGTGTGTGTGTGTGAGAGAGAGAGAGAGAGATAGAGAGCGTGAGAGAGAGAGAGAGAGAGAGAGAGTGTGTTTTGTGCCATTTCAGGACGCCGATGTCTGACCTTTGGGCAGTAATTGGCAATAAAAAAAAATGCTTCCAGCTGAAGTGGTTTCCTGGACGCATCGATAATGCCCAGTGGGAGGGAGGGAGGGAGAGAGGGAGGGAGGGAGTTGAGGGGTGGGGTGAGCAGAGAAGAGTTTACCCCCTCCCCCCCCAGGGGTGTACTTTCCCCCCGTTCACCTCATGGCACCTATTAACTGTTTGAGGCCTGCCACTCTTATGTTGGCGACGCGTCCGTTTCTCAGGGAGAAACCACCCCCCCTTCCTCCTCCCCCTCCCTTCTCCCTCCTTAATGTAAGCATTGCATTCTCTCTCTCTCTCTCTCTCTCTCTCTCTCTCTCTCTCTCTCTCTCTCTCTCTCTCTCTCTCTCTCTCTCTCTCTCTCTAATCTGACCGCTCACCGCTCCGGTGGCTTTCAGTGTGTGTGTGTGTGTGTGTGTGTTGTGTGAGTGAGAGATTTGGGAGGTGTGAGTGTGAGAGGCTGTGGAGCTGTGTGTGTGTGTGTGTGTGTGTGAGTGAGATAGTGTGTGTGTGTGTGTGTGTGTGTGTGTGTGTGTGTGTGTGTCTGCATGTGAGTGAGTTTGTGAGTGAGTGAGTCAGAGTGTGCGTGCGTGTGTGGGTGTGTGAGTGAGTGAGATAGTGTGTGTGTGTGTGTGTGTGTGTGTGTGTCTGCATGTGAGTGAGTTTGTGAGTGAGTGAGTGCGTGCGTACATGTGTGGGTGTGTGAGTGTGAGTGAGATAGTGTGTGTGTGTGTGTGTATTTGATCTACACCTGGAAGCATTTCTAAGTCATCATCAGATTAGAACGAGTCATTATTCCGTTGAAAGCCATCCGATCTTGTATCTAAGTCCACAATGTCTTGTCCTCTGACCAGCAAGATGTCCGTAGCATGTAGTCTCCATAGTGTCCATAGTGTATACTATTGAGTTGCTTTGTTTGCCTGCACCCTGACCACCACCACCAACCAAGCAACAGGTCCTGGACTATTGAGTGGTGAAATTGCACTGTGTGTGGAACTGGGTGAGGAATGAGGACTCGCTATTGCTATTGCTATTGCTATTGCTATTGCTAACGGTAATGCTGATCGAGTCTGTCCTGGTCACACATTGTTCACACATTGGTGGGGCCCAACTCTGTGTGTGTGTGTGTGTGTGTGTGTGTGTGTGTGTGTGTGTGTGTGTGTGTGTGTGTGTGTGTGTGTGCTAACACGAATGCAAAGCTAACAGTTCCCCCGGTTTCTTTTGGCATTGACTGCATTATTTTGTTGCCATCACCTCACAGATTATGTTTATTATATACACGGCGACGTAAACGATTGACAACTGATGAGGATTCAGTTGTTGGGGATTTTTTTTTGTATGCCAAGGGGTCAAAGTGCATCTGTTTGAGTCCAGGCCTCATCTGCATGAATCATCGTGGATTATTTGCGCTGGTGTGAACAGGGTCGGGGGTGGTGGGGCATTCCTTGTGTAACTTGTGTGTAATTACTCAGCCCAGCATGGTGTGACATGGTTGCCGAGGTAACTGCGGCCGCCCGGCGACGGTCATAACTTTGGGACTTTTTCTTGTCTCATCCTTGCGTTGCGTGGGAACGCAGCAGCGGAAATTGATTCACTTATTCACACAATGATTCATCATTCATCCGTGTTTGGTTGGTTGGTTGGTGGTTGCTTTTACCAAGAGGATGTAAAATATATGTATTTTTAATTTAATTTATGTATTTTACTTGTTTGCTGATTCACGAGTTTCCCATAGTTTTGGGGTGTCTATTTTCGTTTGAATGCATTCATTTGTTGGTGTTTAATTAATTATGGTTTTATTATGGTTTCGGTAGAAGTTCACTGTTGTGACTTGGGCAAGTGCATGTTTTGTCTCTGATGTCTAATGTCTTATAATTAACATTGCCTAATGTCTTCCGGTCACAATTACAGTATAAGCTTCCTCTAATGACTGGTCTGCACTGTGGCAAGACACTGTACGTGACAAGCCCAGTAAACAGGATCCACATGTGGTGGTTATGACATAACTTTTGGTTCACGTCACAAGCAGTCAAACAGTTTACAGTCACTGTTTAAGCGCCGTGCACTTTGCTTTTTTTTTTTTGGTACAAGAAACCAGTCCAGCTAATCACATGATGCCAAGTAGGATAACACACTGGGAATTAACATATGAGGAAATTGTCTACAGAAAGTAAATACGAAGACAAACACATTACGAGCGAATTAGCATTTTAGGTACACTGTATGTATTAAACAATATGAGCACTGCAGGTGTGTAGCGGGTATGTGAATAAACACTGTGAAGTATAAACAAACCGTGAAGTTCAACTGTGAGGATTTGAAAGAACTGCAAGCGGGACAGAGTCACCTAATCTGTCGGCCATTGGTTCTGTGGTACCGTATCCCCCCATGTTGGTTCTGTGGTACCGTATAGTCACCTGATCTGTCGGCCATGTTGGTTCTGTTCTGTGGTACTGTATCGAGTCACCTGATCCATCGGCCATGTTGGTTTTGTTCTATGGTACTGTATAGAGTCACCTGATCTGTCGGTCCATGTTGGTTCTGTGGTACTATATAGAGTTACCTGATCGCATCGGCTGCATGACATTCTGCATGCTCTGTGACACAGAAACAGAAATAACAGAAATAACAAACTAACCTTCCTTGTATTTCTTATTAGCTGGCACCGCCGCCCGAGCCTGAGGTTCCCACCGAGGTGTGTGTATAACAAGATTCATGTCTTCATGTGTGTGTCCCTTTACACACCACACACACACATCACACACCACACCACACCACCACACATACCGCAAACTAATTCTTTTAAGCTTTTGCCACGCCCTGTTTTGTGGTCTGGCCCCCCCCCATTTGATCCCATGTTTGGGTCATCCCTCCTCTTCGCCCCATCTTCCTCACCCTTCCATTTTTTTGTTTTAACGTGAAGCCCAGATTCCATTCCAGTCCCTGTGCCTAATCTATCTATAGGATTTGTTGTGAATGGACGCGTGGCCTATCTCGCATAAGCACAATCAGAGCATCGGGGCGCCTCCTGACATTTATTGTGTGCGGTGTGTGCGCTGCGTGCGGCGTGTGTGTGTTGTGTGTGTGTGTGTGTGTGTGTGTGTGTGTGTGTGTGTGTGTGTGTGTGTGTGTGGTGTGTGTGTGGTGTGTGTGTGTGTGTGTGTGGTGCAATCACGAGTCCTCTGGGGTGTGGTGTCATGGATGCTAGTGTTGTCCCCGTAGCTCCGCTGTAAACAATGCAGGCGTGGACTGAGCCCCCGTCTTGTTGCAGAAGTGAGCCCCACACACCGAGGGCTGCCTTTGGGTCTTTAGCACGTTATTATATTATATTGTCATCATCACATATGTCGCTGCAGTACAGTACGCCAGCTCTTTTTAACTCCCTTTACCTATTCTTATTATTAGTATTATTTGTTGTATTATTTTGTATTGCATAATGCATCAGAATGGTGCTTAGGCCCCTCCCACCTCGCGTGCCTTTGAACTTCCCCCTTTTATCGTATAACTGCATGATGTAAACCTCACTCACTCATCTGCATGTTAGCGACATGACTAATCTGCAGCGTATTAACACACTTATCTTCTTATGTTCTGCGTCTGTCGTTGTTTCTTTTTTATGTTTTCCCGTCCAAAAAAAACCATTTCCTGTTGTTACGTTTGTATTTATTTTGTGTTTATTTCGTACCGCTTCCACACTAACTCACCGCACACCGCTTAAGGACCTCGATCCCAACCAACCGCAGAAACAACTCGAGGATCAGACGAGGGTAGGTACCTCACCTGTACCTCCAGCCCCGCCCACTTGGTACAGACCAACCTCCATCACTTGTCTCCAGCCCCGCCCACTAGGTACCGACCCCCCTGCATCACCTGCTCCCCAGCTCTTGGCCCCGCCCCCGCCATACTCTCTCTGTCTCTCAATTTGTCTGTCTCTCTCTCTCTGTCTGTCTCTATGTCCCTTTGTCTCTCTCTGTCTGTCTCTCTGTCTCTCTCTCTCTCTGTCTGTCTCTATGTCCCTTTGTCTCTCTCTGTCTGTCTTTCTGTCTCTCTCTGTCTGTCTCTCTGTCTCTCTCTTTGTCTGTCTCTATGTCTCTCTCTCTGTTTCTATGTCCCTTTGTCTCTCTCTGTCTGTCTCTCTGTCTCCCTCTGTCGGTCTCTCTGTCTCTCTCTCTGTCTGTCTCTCTGTCTCTCTGTCTCTCTGTCTGTCTCTCTATCTGACTCTCTTTCTGTCTTTGTCTGTCTCTCTCAATCTCTGTCTCTGTCTCTCAATCTCTCTGTTTCTCTCTCTCTCTCTCTATCTCTCCCCCTCTCCCTGATGGGGTGGGGGTGGAAACCTCAGTATACCCCCCTCGTTAACCTCGGCAGTGGCACAACTGTCCAGGCAAGGATGGGGTTGGGCCTTTGTACTTAAAGAACTCATGTGACGACCTGCGGTCATGTGACGGCCTATGGTCACGTGACGTGGTGGGGTCCAACGTGTGATGACGGGGACGTGTGATGATAAATGCTCATGTTTATCTGCCATTGATTGGAGTCATACTGTTGGGAGCTGGGTGGTGGGGGTCAACTGGCCCTGGAGGTCAAGGGTCAAGTAAGACGTGTGTATGTGTGCATGTGTGTGTTGTTTTGCACGGAGCACTGTGATCATTACACGGGGGTCAGATGTCAACATCGCCAAGGAGGAGCCCGAGAGATTAGGTCCAGAAAACAGATTTCAAGTTATCATGCTGTTGAATTCGATGTATTGTCAACTTTATTGAATTGAATGTATGGTCATTTAATTGCATTGTTTGTGGTGCCATTATGTACCGCCTCCTGCTTTTGATTTGAAATCACACTTTAGATTCTTGATATTGGTATATGAAAGCTCAGACAACATTTAGTGGACCATGTATGATACACTGACACACCACTAGTCCTGCTGGTTGCTCTCTACATAGGATGTCCCCACTGACTCTAGAACACTCTAGAACCTAGAATACACAGATGCTCTCTGAGATCCTATCTGTGTGTGTGTGTGTGTGTGTGTGTGTGTGTGTGTGTGTGTGTGTGTGTGTGTGTGTGTGTGTGTGTGTGTGTGGGTTCATTTGTGTGTGTGTGTGTTTATGCTTGTGTGTTTGTGTGTGTGTGATTATGTGTCTGTTTATGTCTGTTTACGTCTGTGCTAATGTATTTGTGTGTGTGTGTGTGTGTGTGTATCCATGTATCCATGTTAATGTGTGTTTACACATCTTTGTTTGTGTGTCTGTGTGTGTGTGTGATTATTTGTCTGTGTTTATGTCTGTGCTAATGTGTTTGTGTGTGTATCCATGTTAATGTGTGTGTGTACACATCTTTGTCTGTGTGTGTGTGTGTGTGTGTGTGTGTGTGTGTGTGTGTGTGTGTGTGTGTGTGTGTGTGTGTGTGTGTGTGTGTGTGTGTGTGTGTGTGTGTGTGTGTGTGTGTGAGTGTGTGTGTGTGTGTGTGTGTGTGTGTGTGTGTATGTGTGTGTGTGTGTGTGTGTGTGTGTGTGTGTGTACAACAGGGCGAGGCCCTGCGGCAGATCCTGGTCAACAGATACTACGGTAACTTCAAGCCCAGCGGGAGGAGAGACAGCCTCACACCCTTCACCGCCAGCCCCATGAGCCCCACCACGCAGGGGAAGCCTGCTACAGGTGTGGGTCTCTGTGTGTGTGTGTGTGTGTGTGTGTGTGTGTTGTGCTGTGTGTGTGTGTGTGTGTGTGTGTGTGTGTGTGTGTGTGTGTGTGTCTTCCCTGTGTGTATATATTTCCTGTGTGTGTGTGTCTTCCCAATGTGTGTGTGTGCATGTCTGTGTGTCTTCCCTATGTGTGTTTTTCCCTGTGTGTGTGTGTGTGTGTGTCTTCCCTGTGTGTGTGTGTCTTCCCTGTGTGTGTGTGTATGTGTGTCCCCTGTGTGTGTGTCACCTATGTGTGTGTCTTTTCTGTGTGTGTGTGTGTGTGTCCTCCCTGTGTGTGTGTTCCTACAGTGTGTGTCTTTCCTGTTGTGTGTGTGCTGTGTGTGTGTGTTCCCTATGTGTGTGTCTTTCCTGTGTGTGTGTGTGCTCCCTATGTGTGTGTGTGCGCCGTGTACAGTTTCTGCATACTAAATAAGAACAGACGATGTTGTCCTTTCTTTGTGTCGGTCCGCCGCCACCCAACCCGGCCGTGACCTTTCACCCACGCTTCCTCCCGCTAGCGCCCGCTAGCTAGCTCCTCGCTGACATTTAGCCCGGCTGCGCTAACTGCTGATATGATGCTGGTCGCCGTGCTGCTCCAGCCGCTCAGGGCAGGAGACGGGGAGGGGGAGGGGGCGGGGCAGGGATAATGTGTTTGTGATTACGGCCATGGCCCACCCAACTCCCGCCCCCTCCTTCTCCTCCTCCTCCTCTCCTCCTTCTCCTCCTTCTCCTCCTCCTCCCCCGCGCACCGCACCTGGGCATACGAGGTGTCGTTTCCAGCGCTAATGCGGAGCCGTGCGGTTGCCAGGGCGACGGCACAGAGCCATGATGCTGGTGCATCACGCACCTGCTGGATAACACGAGACAGAGAGACAGACAGACAGAGAGACAGACAGACAGACAGACAGACAGACAGACAGACAGACAGACAGACAGACAGACAGACAGACAGACAGACAGACAGACAGACAGACAGACAGACAGACAGAGAGACAGACAGACAGACAGAGAGAGAGATCTGCTGGAAGCTGTTATCTCATGTAAACCCACCCCTCTATGACTGTTACATCCTCCCCCCTTCCTCTACATCCTCTTTACTTACTGCACATTATTATCCCCCCCCCCCTCGTGTCTACAGTGGTGAGCTCTGGGGTCGGAGGTTGCGCGGAGCTGAGCCTGGCGGAGGTGCAGTGCCACCTGGACAGGGAGGGCGCCTCGGACCTGGTCATCGACCTCATCATGAACGCCACCAGTGACCGCATCTTCCAGGAGAGCATCCTATTGGCCATCGCCCTGCTGGAGGGCGGCAACACCGTCATACAGGTGAGAGACGGGCCACTATTGGTCGATCGAGAATATCTGCCCCTCCCCCCACCCCCACCCCAAGACGATACTTCTGACAACAGGTCAGGTGGCTGCTTGTCACGTACTGTACACGGGACGAGACACGCCAATACCATCCACTAATTCCGACTAAGCTAGCCCTGAAACCACACCAGATAGGAACGTGCATTCTCGATGAGACATGCTAATGCGGCTAGCCCTGTTGTTAACGCCGTCGACTAAGTCCAAGCAGGGCCTGAAACCACATTAGAAAACAAACAACGGATTGGGTAAGACTAATGCTAATGCTAATGTAAAGGAAATGTTGCTACTTACAGACGCTACCATTCTTGCTGCCGTCGGAAATGTTTACTCGTAAGTGGCTATCAGGAGGTCTACGACACGTCAAGTAAAAAGTACCACAACATCGACCGTAAATCCATCGTATTGATCCGAAACAAAATATGTGCATCGCGTGGTCAATTCATTTTTTCGTATTTTATTTCTGCACAAAATGCGCTCTAGGAAGTGTGACCGTGTGAACACGCCCTCACCGATTCTGACCCAGGGCCTGAAACCACGTGGGCAGACTTTCTGGTGGAAAACCCCAGAACCCAGAATGTGGTGGTTTCGGGTGTTTCCCTTCCCTCCCGGGGCTGGGCAGCATCTTCAGCTGCCACATCGCTCAGCTACACGCCGCAAAGTCACACAGGCAGGTGGCGGCAGGAATAGAATGATGCAGATCTGTCAGAAACCTACCAAATCACAAACGGCGGGAAAGTCCTCTCCAGACGCCTTACTCGGAGGAGGGGGGTGAGGAGATTGGGATGGCAGGGGGGGAGCATAGACTTCCGATGGTTCGTGAAGGTCTCGGGTCACGCGGCGGCGGTGGTGTTGTTGCTACGACAACAACACAGACCTCGGCTCACCCAACAGCAGCACTCAGCTGACTGCGCAGCAATTACATTAGCCTGGCCTGTGTGTCTGTGTCTTTATTTGTGTGTGTGTGTGTGTGTTGTGTGTGTGATGTGTGCTGTACGTGTATTGTATGTGTTGTGTGTGTGTGTTGTGGTCATGCATGTGTGTGTGTGTGTGTGCGTGTGCGTGTATGTACACATATGTACACATGCATATGTGTGTGTGTGTGTGTGTGTGTGTGCAAGCAATTGTGTATGTGCCAGTCCAATGTGTGTGTGTGTGTTTGTGTGTCTCTGTATCCATGCGTGTGCCTGCACTCTCGACACCTGAGCCGAGTGTGAGTGTGTCAGTGTTTGTGTGTGCTCTCGTGTGTGTGCGTGTGTGTGCTCTTGTGTGTGTGTGTGTGTGTGTGTTCGTGTGTGTGTGTGTGTGTGTGTGTGTGTGTGTGTGTGTGTGAGTGCTCTCGTGTGCATGTACAGGTTGCAGGGTTGCATAACGGCGGCTGCTATTTGCATTTGCCTTCCTGCCGGACAAAAGCCCGACTTCCCACAGAGTTTGCACAAACCACGCGCACGCTCACATGACGTGCGGCAGCCCTTTACATAAGGGCTGGGTCGCCTCCTGGGCCCGCGGGGAACGGCAGCAGCACCAAACACCACCGCCACCGGGTCACACTGAGAGGGACAAGAGAGGCAATCTGTAACCGTGAACCCCCCCGTGGAGAGACACACACACACACCAACACTCTTTCATGTTCAGTTACTTTTAAAAAGGGGGTGACCTTTGACCTGGCCAACATCAACAACACTGTTTGATATCCTTATCATTAAGCCTGGAGCGCACCGCGGGGTTGGGGGGAGGTCCCTCCAAGCGACGACCCAGTTGCCTCCTGCATGCGTGGCTGTTTGTTTGTTTGTTTGTCTGTCTTTGACACGTTCACACACACAGGTACGCACACACACACAGGTACGCACACACACACACACAAACACACACGTTAATCACCAATGCCTTTGCAGATGAGGGGTTGGGGGGGTGTTCTACTGTTTTACCATTAGTCACAGCCATTGAGATGCTGCTATTGGAAAGGTGCTTACACTCACATGCCATACCCCTGTCCCTCCTCTTCCCTTTATTATCTGATTCCCTGATTCCTATCCTCACTGGCTGCTCCCCCCACCTCCATGGCTATTACATCCTCCCCTCTCCCTCCCTCCCTCCCCGTTTCCAGTATTTTATTCAAGTCACACACGGAACATCCTCATGAAATTACAGCTCCAAGCGAGCTGCTTTATTATTGAGTTATAGCGCGTTTATCATGCAACGGCCGCGTAACCACGACCAGATGTAAAGTTAGCCTTAGTGTGTGTGTGTTTGCATGTGTGTGATCGTGTGTATGTGTGTGTGTATGCAAGGCCCCCCCGGGGTGGCGGTGTGTGTCGTTGTTGACCCCGTCGCCGGGCCACCCGGGGCTCACGGGTGGACAGACGGGCCTTGTTCCAGCAGACCCAGATCCGTCGAGAGCGAATCGAAAACATATCAGCAGATTCCTCCCATTTCCCCCCCCCCCCCCCCGTCTTATGTAACTGCGGGCCGTGATGTGAGGACAGAAGGCTGCTTGTGTCCTTGCAAACCAAAAGCAGGTCGAAAACACATTAGTGCTAAAGACCTTGTTGTTGTTGTTGTCGTCGTCGCTGCTGTTGTTGTGTTTTGAAGTTAAAAAGTTTTTTTATTCCTCTGGCCAACAACTGCTTCTGGGAAGGCAGAGGTGAGGGAGGGGGGGGGGGTGGTGATGGAGAAGTGAGGGAGGATGAGTTTTGCAGCTGTATGGAGGTGGGCGGTTAGGTGGGGGTGGTTCATCCCAGGTCCCCGGAGCTCCGTCTTTGGACGAGCGGGATGCTCCCCGGCGCTCCGGGCACGTCGGTTATTGTGTCCTTAATTATCGCGAGTGAGAGCTGGTTGAGGTCACAGTCGGTCCCAGCCGTTCAGCCGAGGATGCGTTCTTCTGCAGTGCAGTGACCCCCTGTTCTTTTATATCTTCTATATTTTACAAGAAACACTTGAAACTTTGGCCCAACACCAACCCATCATGCGGTCACCGATCTAAACTGTTCAAAGCTTTCCAACATGGAGGCTATGTTTTTATCTTTAACGATATTGTTTTACATGTGATGTACTGTTTGTACATTCTGCTAATTGTATTGTTTCTATTTGTTCGTAATTGTTTTTTATTGTTTGATTTGTACTGTTTTGAATGTCTTCCTGCACCAGGGGCTGGAGATGAAAATTAACTATATACTGTATTTATAGCTAGCTCTGGCGCATCGGTGGTGTTGTGCATGGCCCCTGTCGAATACACTAAACTAGAATGTATTGATCGTGTCCCTTTGAATGTAATAGCGCTTATAAAAGGCATGACCTTCATTCGTCTAGACGTGCTAGCTGGGCTCACATCATACGGTTCATTGATCTGATTGGTTGAAGTTAGCCCGCAGTAGACAGCGATACACTTAATAAATGGAAATCTATTTTGCGACAGAGGCCTGGCAAAGACGAGCAGCATGCACACACTTTAAACATGGTTACAACATTTAACAACATTTAGCAGAACCCTAAAGCTGGGAGAATCATTCATTCAGATTCCACATGAGCGTTTATACAATTGAAAGCGGTGATAAGAACTATCTAGCCAAAACATTGACTAACCAACGACACATTCATTTTCCCCCAAGTCTAAACTCTTTCACAGTCATTTAAATTCCCGTGATTTAAAATTAAATCCAAAATCATGGTGGAGCAAGCCGAAAAATATGGAATATGGAACAAGCGACAGACATCCAAACGTGGAAGCAGAGACTGTCACACTAACCTGTATTCCTGGTGGAGACTAAAGATCTGCAGAGACTAAAGATCTCTCTACTCTCTACTCTCTGCTCTGGTGAAACCACGCAACTTGGTCAAATATTAGCTCCTGACCTATTTCACTTGACAGTTACAGTTCATTGTGGCTCTTTAAAGACCTGATAACACACTGTTTCACAACATAGTCAGACAGTGACACACACTGTATACACACACACACACACACACACACAAACACACAGGCATGCCAGGTGTCCTGTGCACTGGGTTAGGTCAGGTGATGACTGCGGTCAGGATGTGTAAACGTGCACAGAAAACCTTGTTTGTATATTGTCCACAAAATGCACATTAGTCCATAGAGCCTCTCCTCTGAGACACGGACACACGTGCACACACACACACACACACACACACACACGCGCACACACAGACACACACACACACACACCACATATTTCCCTCAGTCACATTTACATAACTCCGGACATAACATAACAAAGGATATTGTGTGCGTGTGTGTGTGTGTGTGTGTGTGTGTGTGTGTGTGTGTGTGTGCGCGTGTGTGTGTGTGTGTGTGTTCATGTGTGTGCACAAGCGCACGCTACACCGTGGGCGTTGACGGTAGATAGGTCGCAGAGTGTTATATAAGCGCCATTAAATCCCACGCCTCCCCCTCCCCTTCCCTCTCCCCCCCCCATCCCTCCCTACCTCCCTCCCCCCCTCCTCTTTTCCTCTCTCTCTCTCTCAACCCCCTGCCCCTCCACACCACCACGACCTGTGACCCCAAACTGTCACAGAGACGCGAGCAGGTGTCACTAACGCTTACTCAACGGGGACCGATTAACGGCGGCGGTGTCCGGTCTCCTGTCCGTTCAGTGTCCGGTTCAACCGTAGTGACCTCGCGTGTGTGTGTGGGGGCGTGCCGGTGTCAAAGTCCCTGTGTTTACAACACCAGCGCACGGGATTCTGCGTTTTGGCCAATCGGGGCCGCCGGGTCGTTGAGGAGGCCACGCCCCCCCTGAAACTCTTACTGTACAACAGCGCGATAAGAATGTGTCATTAGCCGCGCTTAAGGTGTGCTAAGCCGGCTGCTCGCGGCACGTGAGAGCTCTCGGCGGCAGGCGGCTTCTGATTGGTCCGTTGAGCAGCACGAGTCTCGCACGATTCGTGCTCCATGCATCCTCACCGCGGCGAGCGATTTGCCTTTGTTTGAAACCGCCGATCTCCGTGGTAACGGGGCGGGCTGGTTGGGTTGTGTGGTGGTGGCTGAGTATGGCCTCGTCACTCAGCGAGGTGTGTGTGTGTGTGGGTGTGGGTGTGTGGGGAGGGTGTGTGTGGGGCAGCCGGCGGTATAAGTAGATCTTGCATAACAGGGCCTTGTTGATGCCAGGCGAAGGGTGGGGGGGGGGGGGGCGGGCTGGAGGCGGAGAGGGGGGAAAAATGGAGGGAAGTAATTTTTTCTTTCCTTGTTTGTTTGTTTTTTTTCTCTCTTGTTACTTTTGTTCCCTTCTTTCTATTCCTTATTTTCTTTTGTTTGTTTCTTTAAAGGTCCTCTATATAAGAATAATGAATCTGTTCAGGGACTACATGGAGGATTTTACAGCACAAATCGCTTTAAATTGCCAGTTTGTGAGCAGGTTGTGGTTGAAGTTAAAACATGAGAGCTTCCCCGACTCTCTCTGTTGCGTAGAACAGCTTTTGGGTGATTTCTCTTATATTTGAGTCGGGTCAGATTTTGTGGAAAAAATTAACGAAGTGACATATATATATTTCATAGACTTTTTATATGTGTACAAGGTTTAATTATGATTCGAACGAACATTAGTTTCTGATTGTTATTGTCTCAACCCACGGAGCTCAGAATGCACTGATTTTTACTTATAGTTCCTTTAAGTACTAAGTACAAGTACAAAGTAGCAGCAGCACAAGAGTGTAACTTATGCATATGCATACGTGTCATGGGGTGTCATGAGCGTAATCAACCAGCCGTTCTCATGACTCATTGTCATGTGACATCTGTGTCTGTGTCGTCTCCTAGTAGTGACATCACGTGACATCAAGTGGGAGTGTCCGCCTAGTCATAGGATGGGTAGATAAGCCTAACAGGCTTCTAGACTGGGCTAGACTGGCTGGTAGACTGATCTAGTCACCACATCAGCCATCCGGACGGACTTCACCTGACAGTTTTTGGTCATGTGACCTTACACCTGGGTGGTGAAATCTGGGTAATTTAACAGAGGAGAGGCTGTCGTGTAGATTCACTGTGTTTATGGCGGTGTGGCCTGTTTATCGCCTGTTTACCGCCACGGACGGGAGCCTGCTCAGGCTGCAGCAGACAGCAAACAGCAGACTCACGGCACATGTTGTTTTTTCCTCCCACGGCGTCATAAGACAGTCAGGCTTCGACCGTCACGCCACATCCTCCTCCTCCTCCCCCTCCTCCTGAGAGAGAGAGAGAGAGAGAGAGAGAGAGATGAGAGAGAGAGAGAGAGAGAGAAAGAGAGATAGAGGAGAGAGAGATGGATAGAAGAGAGAGAGAAAGAGAGAGAGAGGAGAGAGAGATGGATAGAAGAGAGAGAGAACATGAGGTTCAACACAGCAACGTCATGGCGCCCAGGGGCCGGTGCTGCTGCTGCAGGTCCCCAGAGAGGGAGGAAGAGGGGCAGGGGGTGGGGGGAGACAGAGAGGGGGAGAGGGAAAGAGAGGAGAGAGGGAGAGAGAGAGAGAGAGAGAGGGAGGGGGGAGAGAGAGGGAGAGAGAGGGAGAGAGGGAGAGGGGAGAGGAGAGAGGGAGAGAGAGGAGGGGGAGAGAGAGGGAGAGAGAGGGAGAGAGGAGAGGGAGAGGGGAGAGAGAGAGAGGAGAGAGGGAGGGAGAGAGAGAGGGAAGAGAGAGAGGAGAGAGAGAGAGAGGAGCGAGGGGAGAGGAGAGAAAGGGAGTTAAGAGGGAGGAAGAGAGGGTGGAGAGAAGAGAGATGGGAGTTGTGTGTGTGTGTGTGTGTGTGTGTGTGTGTGTGTGTGTGTAGGTGTGCTGTTGTGTGTGTGGTGTGGTGTGTGTTGTGTTGTGTGCTGTGTGCCTTGTGTGTGTGTGTGTGTGGTGTGTGTGTGTGTGTGTGTGTGTGTGCTGTGTGATTGTGTGTGTGTGTGAGAAGAACGAGAGGCGAGTTAGAGAGAGGAGGCGGGGTACCGCACGGGGGTGGAGAGATAAGAGAGAGAGAGAGACCCGGCTTGCGTAAGTCCCGGCTGATTCATTCCCTAATCAGATAATGATGAAATGACCCCCATCTCATAAACAAGAGGAGGTTCACGGCTCGGACAGCATGGTCTGCATAAACAACCAACAAACCAACAAAAACAGGGAAAGGAAGACGAGAAGTGTTGCATAAAACCAACAGAAAAGAAAACAAGTTGGTAGACTGAGAGCATGAGACTGAGCAAGACTTAGAGCAGACTTCACCCACAAAGAGTCTCTCTTACCTACATGTACAGAACCTGATCTTATCTTATCACCATTTATACAGTATGTTACACTATCCTTTGTCCAGCGGTATATACATGTGACTTCTACATATTTTATTTATATACCTATTTCTTATATCACGTTCAAGTTCATGTTTGTTTATTGTCATTCATTCAGATACACAGTATACAAGAACGAAATGGTGTTTCTCACGGAGTGTGTTAACACACAAGAGTGTACAAGAATGTACACTCTTGAGGAGAAAAACTACTAATCCAAAAATCTGTGTATAAACATAGTGAAATATACTGTATATACATATATAAAATACTATATATGATGTATTGATATACGGTATTTACAGTATACAGTATGTATGTATATATATATACATACATATATTTGTCTTGCAGACGTGAGACATTTAGAAATACTGTCCTTAGAGAGACACCCAGTGTAGCCTAGAAAAAAGTACATTACTGTGTGCGTGTGTCTGTGTGTGTGCGCATACCCTCCCCTGTCGTCTCCCGCGACGTGCGCACGTATCCCTCCTCACCAAGAGTTATGTAACGGGCTTTGAAAGCTCCACCCACCACCCACCCACCCAAAAAAAAGCTACCTCTGTGATAACTCCAGTAACCCTCTCCCCTTCTCCCACTCTCCCTCTCCTCACACACACACACACACACATGCACTGTGCCGTGCCCTCCTGGCACCAAAAAAGTAGAGCAGGGTTTTCCTTCCTCGCGCACCCCCCTCCTACCCACACACCCCACCCCACCCCAGCCCACCCCACCCCACCCCCTGCTGTGATGTAACAGGGCTCTGCAGGAGGTGGTGCAGTGTTTCCACCTCCTCCCTCCCTCCCTCCCTCCCACCCGCCCCGCCACACTCAGCTGGTCTCAGCCCTTATGTAAGGGAGGGATTTCAGTGGGGTAGGGGGGGTGTGTGTGTGTGTGTGTGGGGGGGATAGGATAGAACAGGACACTCCCGTGTGTGTGTGTGTGTGTGTGTGTGTGTGTGTGTGTGTGTGTGTGTGTGTGTGTGTGTGTGTGTGTGTGTGTGTGTGTGTGTGCTGTGTGTGGTGTGTGGTGGTGTGTGTGTTGCGCAAAGCGGTGTGGTGACAACCATCTGCAAAATGAACGACGCTGCGAAGAGAGAGAAGGAGGAGGAGGCGATGTCACAATGTCAATCTACCGGTGTTACCTTTTTTTACATAGTTTGCTTTCGTTGCTATCAAACACACATATTGATGTCATGGTTGTACAGTCTATGTACATACAGTATGTCTATAATACGTGTGTGTGTGTGTGTGCGTGTGTGTGCGTGCATGTGTGTGTGTGTCCGCTTGTGAGTGTGTGTGTGTGTGCGTGTGCGTGTGCGTGTGTGTGTGTGTGTGTGTGCAGTCTCCGGGGAGCCCTCCAGGCCCCCTCCCCCCGGGGCGGGGAGCAGATGGACTGGGGTTCAGGTTAGCAGCTAGCACAGTGTGCTCCCTTCAGAGTGTTTTCCTTGCCGTGAAGGGCGGGAAAACATCGGTTATGTAACTGTGTTCCAGCGCGAGCCCTGGGTCCTCCACACCGCGCCCATGCAGCGCAGACTAATAACTCTCGCCAGGGGAACTGAAACGGTTAACAACCAGCAACTGGAGAGTTAAGGAGGGAGCATTGCTGAGAAGTGATAGACATACCGTCATGTAACATGCCGTGTTTGTGACTGTATGATGAGGGCGTGTTCACCTCAGGGACCTGGGTACAGGGTACCGCTTAAGTATTACCGAGTACACTTCAAAGTACAGTTTGTTCGCTAAGCGTGAACACTGAGCCTCGGGTAACTTGAAACGGTGGTTCGTCCTTGGGTACGATTCACATCAGGTGTGAAACCTCTCTGAATGTGTAAGATAATATAAGATAAGATAATCATTGTCCATCTGATTTATTAAGTCTCACAGCAGCAGACTTACAGGACCATTAAATAATGTAAAATTCAATAAGAATATGCAGAGAACTACAAAAATATACATAAAACATATCTACTGTATATACATGCACACCATGAGGAGTACAAATAATTGTAGTGAAGACACGAATCCTGTAAAGGTAAACAAAAACGTTCCTATATTTAAATCTGGAGTTCAAACGCCAAAGTAACTAAAAATGGACTCTCCTTCTCCCAGCGGTCTTTCTTCCACCGGCTGACGGGCGACAACAAGTCGGAGAAGTTCTTCAAGGTGTTCTACGAGCGCATGAAGCTGGCGCAGCAGGAGATCAAGGCCACGGTGACGGTGAACACCAGCGACCTGGGCAGCAAGAAGAAGGAGGAGGAGCCTCCCCACAAGGACAAGGACACCGCCGGGCGCAAGAAAGGTACAACAGCAACAACAACAACAGTAATTAAATAAATAAAACAATTCTCCCGAAACTTGAACAAACAAACAAACTCAATGTTCTCCAAACTTTAAACTACATCCCCCCCACCCCCCCCACCAGAAAGTTTTGGTTTTGGTTTGTTTTTTTTTTTACATTTTCTCCAAAACTGCGAGTTAAAGTTGGAGAGGAGTGAGTGCCCAAAATGACCTCCAGACGCTCAGGATCAATAGAGCAGGTTGTCTGGCAGCCAGAAGGTTCAATCTCCGGACACCTTCCCTTAACTGCACGCCACGAGCTAGCTTGTGTTCTTGTGTATGTGTTTTTGTCCATGTCCAAGTCAAAACAGGCGTAACAATATCTAGTATAAATAACATTGCTGATATTATCAGGGCGTTACTCTTAACAACTATAACCTCTATTGGAAATCAACTCCCAAAGGATCGATAATCAGCCGTCCTCCGTGATGACCTGGAATGCATCTCTCTATTACACATGTGTCTTACTCAGGAACGATAAAGTTATTAAGGCCTAGTCTGTAATTCTTGATGATTCCTCTCCCCACCATCACTAAAGCAGTTGTGTCTATCCAAAGACTTTTTGGTGAAACCGTTTCATATCTTTAGCTTCCTTAGCACTAAACAGATACATCAAAACGACCAAACTGTGTCTAAATGAGACTTTAACGCCCACACCATGGTTGAACGTGCACCTTGAACTGTCCACTTCACTTGACAGCCTCAAGCGAAATCCAAACTTGACAGCGCAAAAGAACCCTGTAACATGTCAAATAGGATTTTTGTTTGGGGGGGTGGGGTTAAAGGTCATGACTCGGGTCATGTGACACTCAACACAGGTTACCGGTGTGATTACTGTCTCTGTTGAGGTGCCTTCAGCACCATCACTGCTCAGCTGTAACTTCTGAGTGACTAGTTGCATTATTGGTGTGGCTGAGTGAGTGAGTGATTGAAGGGCTGAATGATAATTGCTTATAAGATGTTTCAGTGGTTCAATAATGACTGTAAAAACACATTCACACGTCAGGCCTCTGTATGCTTTTTCCGAAATGTGTCAGAAACCGGCTCTTTTTGTTCGTTTGGTGAGGGGGTCGATGCAGTTCGGGAAAGTCACTCTCCAAATCCAGTGTATCCGGTGAAAAGCCCTCCCGGGCCCCACCCCCCTCCACATCGATAGGGTAGACTATGGGCCGGGTATGAAACGGGGCGGGGCTTGGAGGCCGGCGCCAGATCTCGGTAGGTTGACGGACAGCCTCCGATACTCTAGTACCGCCCCAATATCGACCAGTTCTGTGGAACTATACAAGGTCAAAGTCGAATTCGGGGGCGTCCGATTGGTTCTCATCTCAGAACCCTTCTGAAGAAGCATACAGAGGCCTGTAGTCAAAGCCCTCGATTTTATCACACTTGGACCTTGACCTTTAACCTTCCTGCGACCCAGCCAAAGAGGCTCCGCCGGCGGGCGGGACCACGACGACGGTGGTGGTGGTGGCCAGCGAGGAAATCAAGGAGCAGCTGGTGGAGGCCACACTGGCCACCAAGAAGGCCTTCACCACGTACCGGCGCGAGGTGGCGGAGGCGGCCGAGGAGCAGCAGGCGGCGGCGGCGGCGGGGGACGGCGCGGCGGGCGTCGGGGGGGCGGCGGCGGTGGTGCCGGCGGCCGGCGACAAGAACCAGGAGGACGGCGAGATGAGCGTCATCATCACCATCATGCAGCCCATCCTGCGCCTCATGCAGCTGCTCTGCGAGAACCACAACCGGGAGTTGCAGGTCAGACACGGGCCGGGAGTATTTCATAACAACTAGACAGTGAACACAATAGCCATAGAAAGACAAAACTAGACTTAACAAAGGTAAAGTCACAACCATGACAGAGACCGGGGGGAAGCAGGGGGTGCTCTGGAGGTCAAGGCAAGGGTGGTTGGATGTACATAGTGGAGGGACAGGAAAGGACAACAAAGTCACATGTTTTTGGGACAAGACTTGGAGGCTCAACGCGCTAGTGAGCTTGAGGCCTTTGGCGTCGATTCTAAGACCCGTGGTTCCCTCTCTTTCTCTCTCTCTCTCCACTCTCTCTCTCTCTCTCTCTCTGCCCCCCCCCCGTCAACCACAGACACGCATTTCCGTACTCAACACCCGTCGCTTTCCGTACATAATATGAGAGCGTAGCACATTTGGGCAGCAGGGCTAAATACAGCACTGGGAGACAAGCGCTGTCCAGTCTTGCTTCATCTCGGTCTGGTTACGACATGAAGAGTAGGAGGAGGAGAAGGAGGAGGAGGAGGTCTTGACCACTCCTCGTCTTTGTCCGGAGAGACACAGCAGGCACAGCAGACAGACACACTTCCCTCTTACAGTAAATGTCTTAATACAGATGGCTGGTGCACATAGAGATGTCGTGCATGTAGACATTTAGTGCACATAGAGATGTCGGGCTCGTAGAAATGTCGTGCACGGTGAGATGTCGTGCACAGTACAGATGTGCACATAGAGATGTCGTGCACATAGAGAAGTCGTGCACGTAGAGACGTCGTGCACGTAGAGAAGTCGTGCACGTAGAGACGTCGTGCACGTAGAGAAGTCGTGCACGTAGAGAAGTCGTGCACGTAGAGACGTCGTGCACGTAGAGAAGTCGTGCACGTAGAGACGTCGTGCACGTAGAGACGTCGTGCACGTAGAGAAGTCGTGCACGTAGAGAAGTCGTGTACGTAGAGACGTCGTGCACGTAGAGAAGTCGTGCACGTAGAGAACGTCGTGCACGTAGAGAAGTCGTGCACGTAGAGACGTCGTGCACGTAGAGACGTCGTGCACGTAGAGAAGTCGTGCACGTAGAGAAGTCGTGCACGTAGAGACGTCGTGCACGTAGAGAGGTCTGTGCACATAGGTGTGCAGCTCATAGCTGTCAGGCTCGTCTCACGGGCCTTTGGCTGCTGTTCAGACTCGGCCGGTGTATTGAGATGGATGCCCATGCAGCTGCGGCAGCCGGGGGGGGGGACTTGGCGTACTTCCTGTCGGAGAGTAATTAGCGGCCTGAGTATTATAGATGAGGGTGGGGGGGGGCGGAGGGAAAACAACAGGCTGGCATTTGCTGTCTTTTCCGAATGGACACCGAATGCATTCTGAAAGGAGAGTAAAGAGATCCTCCGCAGCGTTCCCCCTCATGATACTCAAAGAAAGGTCATTCCCAGAGACCAGAGTCTGAAGTATCCATATGTAGCAGGGCTGCTGCCAGAATGCCACATAATGTGGCTTTGTTGGAGGCTCTTCCAAGGACACTTTAAGGCAGGTAGTGGTGTAAAGTCTGGTTTATTGCAAGATTGGTAAAATGGCAGACAGAGCAGAAGGTACATGCTAGCATCCAAGTGCTCCCTGAGTGTGTGTTGTAGTGGAAAATGACCATATACATATAGTTAAAGGTTATACACTCACCAGCCACTTTATTAGGTACACCTTGCTCGTACCGGGTTGGACCCCCTTTTTCAGAACTGCCTTAATTCTTTGTGGCATTGATTCAACAAGGTGCTGGAAACATTCCTCAGAGATTTTGGTCCATATTGACATGACAGCATCACGCAGTTGCTGCAGATTTGTGGCTGCACATCCATGATGCGAATCTCCCGTTCCACCGCATCCCAAAGGTGCTCTATTGGATTGAGATCTGGTGATTGTGGAGCCATTTGAGTAGTGAACTCATTGTCATGTTCAAGAAACCAGTTTGAGATGATTTGAGCTTTGTGACACGGTGTGTTATCCTGCTGAAAGTAGCCATCAGAAGATGGGTACACTGTGGTCATAAAGGGATGGACATGGTCAGGAACAATACTCAGGTAGGCTGTGGTGTTTAAACGATGCTCAATTGGTACTAAGGGGCCCAAAGTGTGCCAAGAAAATACCCCCACACCATTACACCACCACCACCAGCCTGAACCGTTGATACGAGGCAGGATGGATCCATGCTTTCATGTTGTTTACGCCAAATTCTGACCCGACCATCTACATGCTGCAGCAGAAATCGAGACTCATCAGACCAGGCAACTTTTTTCCAATCTTCTATTGTCCAATTTTGGTGAGACCGTGCGAATTGTAGCCTCAGTTTCCTGTTCTTAGCTGACACCCGGTGTGGTCTTCTGCTGCTGTAGCCCATCTGCTTCAAGGTTCCACGTGTTGTGCGTTCAGAAATGCTCTTCTGCACACCTCGGTTGTAACGAGTGGTTATTTGAGTTACTGTTGCCTTTCTGTCAGCTCCAACCAGTCTGGCCATTCTCCTCTGACCTCTGGCATCAACAAAGCATTTTCGCCCAGAGAACTGCCGCTCACTGGATATTTTCTCTTTTTCGGACCATTCTCTGTAAACCCTAGAGATGGTTGTGTGTGAAAATCCCAGTAGATCAGCAGTTGCTGAAATACTCAGACCAGCCCGTCTGGCCCCAACAACCATGCCACGTTCAAAGTAACTTAAATCACCTTTCTTCCCCATTCTGATGCTCGGTTTGAACCTCAGCAGATCGTCTTGACCATGTCTACATGCCTAAATGCATTGAGTTGCTGCCATGTGATTGGCTGATTAGATATTTGTGTTAATGAGCAGTTGAACAGGTGTACCTAATACAGTGGTCGGTGAGTGTACATACCTGTATGTTTCTTTGTACTGCACACCATATTCTTCTATAGACATGTTCTGCCTAGTTTCTGTTTTTCTTGAACTCTAAGTGAAATAAGGCTCCAGTACAATGGCACCATTAGCGAAAAAACACCTTATCTGTGGAGTTGAGGCCCTCTCAGCTAGGGAGGATACATCTCCTCCTCTCACTCGTAGGCACTCACCTGTATGAACTCTGTGTACCCATGTTTTGCTACAGCGGCGCATGCATGAGAGTGCATGCGCGTCCAGGGACCATACGCTTGTAAGTGAACTAACGCTTGGTAGATAGTCAAGGCCATATCCCCAAACTGTGGGAAAAACCTTATCTATGTAAGATGCCATGTCAGATGTCATCCTGACAAAGAAGACTCTGTTTCCTTTGGCACGGCACAGGGGCTTCTCGCGTGATTCGTATGGTCGAGCACCTGTTATGTAACACCCTGCACGTTTTTGTGAGCACCGGACTCTGTTCGATGCGATCATCCTCCAACAGGTCTCGGTGGCCTGAGAGCGATGAATATTTGTTGTCCTGTTTTGTCTCGAGAATAAATGTGTTTTGTTATTGCTTAATTTCACGTTATTTGGTCATTGATTGTTCAAGACTTTCCACAACAGTGTGCTGATGGCTGACTTAACCTGTGCTGCACTGGTTAGCCAATGCACCACAGGTTTGTAGCCTGTGAGGTGAGGTGAGGCTGTAGCCCCACCCACCCCAGACTCTAACTGGGCCAGGTGAGGCTGCATCCCCACCCACTCCCAGACTCCAACTGGGCCAGGTGAGGCTGCAGCCCCACCCCCCCAGACTCTAAACTGCGTCAGGTGAGGCCAGCCACCGAACACACATTCCCACACCATAATGATCCTGTTTTGCAAGTCATGTTAAAAAGTCCATCAAAACTGATAGTGGAGATCACACACCGTGAGGGTGGGCGTCCACCCAGATGCATGATGGGTAGATCAGCCGTACAGCACAGTGGGCACTGTGGTAAAAACAGCAGGGCACCCTTTTTTTGTTAAATAACAGCTTTCCATTTCCACCCCCTTTCCCAGATTTCCTCGCAACCAGAACAACAAGAACAACTACAACCTGGTGTGCGAGACACTGCAGTTCCTGGACTGCATCTGCGGCAGCACCACGGGGGGTCTTGGCCTGCTGGGGCTCTACATCAACGAGAAGAAACGTGGGCCTCATCAACCCAGACGTGAGAGCCTGACGGAGTACTGCCAGGGGCCCTGCCACGAGAACCAGGTGAGCGTCCCATTAAAACCATTACCCCCCTGCTTTGCAAAATATTATTATTATTAGGCCTATGGCCTGTGTGTGTATGCGTGTGTGTGCGTGTGTGTTTGTGCGTGTGTGTGCGTGGATGTGCGTGTGCATGTGTGCGTGTGTGTGCAAGAACATACAACATGGGGTGTGACAGGTGCCGATGTGCCAGACAAAAGTACATTTGTGTGCACACGCGTGTGCAACTTTGTGTGCACGCGCTTGTGTGCAATGTATTATGTATGTCGCTCTGTTCAATTTGTATGTCTTTGTATTGCAATTAGTATGTCAAACTTTGTACCGTCTACATACATTTTGGCCCAATTAGTGAATTACGGTTGATGCACCGTTACTGGAGTTAATCCTGGAGTTACTCCTCCAGCAAACACGCAAGCCAAGTCCCGGTTTCCTCGTGAACTGATTACGACGGGTTCTTCACCTACGGGGAGTCGATGACGGCATTCCCCTCCCCACCCCCAGGCACGGCCCGTGGCTCCTCCCCCGTCCCCCTCCTCCTCCTCCTCCTCCTCTTTACACCCTCCCCTCTGAGCCTGACAGCCCCCAGGCCTGCCCCCCCCCCCACCCCCCCACTGGGGGGAACCAGCCCAAGTTTGTTCGCTTTCGGGAGGATTATGGTTTATTGGCCTCGTCACATGATCATGACAGCCTTTGATGCTTGTGTGTGTGTGTATGTGTGAGGTGTGTGTGTGTGTGTGTGTGTGTGTGTGTGTGTGTGTGGTGTGTGTTGTGTGTGTGTGTGTGTGTGTGTGTGTGTTTATGTATGTGTGTGTGTGTGTGTGTGTTTATGTATGTGTGTGTGAGAGAAGTGTGCGTGTGGTGATGTGGGAACGCCGCTCGACTAAACAAGCCGTTTGTGTAGCTTTGTCAGACCTGAGGCGTTTTCTCTCAACAAGCTCAGATGAAAGAAGAAAATAATAAAATTGTAAGAAATGGTGAGCTGTCTTGAAGAGTAGGAACTCACTAATGTTAGTGTCTTACCCTCGCCACCAATTGCTGGCCTTTTTTCTGTCTATACCACTGATTTAATGCATTTTATATTAGGGTTTGACCGATATGGTTTTTTCTGGGGCGATACCGATACCGATTATTAGTAATTAGGGGTCGATAATCGGCCGATAATTGGATCTAATATTCATCATTTTTCATCATTATTGGAATCGTTATTTTGTATGATCTGATTGCCGATTAAAATGAAAAAAAAAAGTGTTCATGTGCTCCTTGCGGCAAAATGCAGCTTCCTCAGTGTCCCGTCCGGCAGCATTAGTGGATTGATCTATAATCACTGGTGCAAAAAAAGTCAATTCAGTCTTGCAGATGTTTTGGCTCGAGCACGCCCATTTATACTATGCAATGGCCGTGTCCATGTTATTACTAGAAATGGGCGTGTCCATTTATGACTAGAAATGGCCGTTGGTCCAGTTCTATACTAGAAATGGGCGTGTTCGAGCCAAAAAGCACTGCCAGTATCTGTGTGGCGACCTCTTTCCCACGTGTCTCCCACAAATATGGAGTACAGATATTTTTTACCCGTGATGTATGTAGTGATGTATGTATGTAGTGATGTATGATGTATGTATGTAGTGATGTGTGATGTATGTATGTAGTGATGTATAGCCAATCCAATAATGCTGTCGGCGGGACATTGAGCCAGAGAGAGACGACTGCATCAGAGCCGCCTGCAAGGAGTGCATTTTGCCCCAAGGAGCGCATTGAAATTTTCTTTCATTTAATCGCCAATCAGATCATGCAAAATAACGATTCCAATAATCGGAAAAATTATGAATATCAGATCCGATTATCAGATGCCGGTACGTCGAACATACTAGAACATGCCTATCTTACGGGACGCTGCAGTGGTAGTCCCCTGATGCTGTCGGTTTCTCTCCCTCAGAACTGCATCGCGACGCACGAATGCAACGGCATTGACATCATCATCGCCCTCATCCTCAACGACATCAACCCCCTGGGGAAGAAGCGCATGGACTCTGGTCCTGGAGCTCAAGGTGAGGGTCCGCTCTCACTCTTCTTCACTCAGTGCAGCGTTCAAAAGGTGCCTGATTGATCGCGGACGGGTGTCCCGATGCTTGGCCTCCGAATTGTCTTCCTGGACAACCGTTCATCCAAACAATGTCACGCTCCACAAACACTGCACTTTCCCGGGGGTCCCTCAGCAACACACCCGCCAAGTGTGGAATCGATATTAACCCTACTTGAAGGGTTCCTTTAGTCCACTCTGGACTAAAGTCTGATCGCCTTAATAATAATGATGATAATGAATAATTCATGAATAAAGTATTTTCTTATGTGATCTTCTCTCATCTTAGAACAACGCCTCCAAGCTTCTCCTCGCCATCATGGAGAGCCGCCATGACAGTGAGAACGCCGAGAGGATTCTCTACAACATGAGGCCTAAAGAGCTGGTGTGTGTGTGTGTGTTTGTGTGTGTGTGTGTCTGGTAGTGCATTCATGCTGCACCCGAATGACACAAAGGCGAAGACCGGTGTCCATCTGACCAGCGTGTCCCCTCTCTCCTCTCCCCTCTCCCCACTCCCCCTCTCCCCTCTCCCCTCTCCCCCTCTCACCTTCTCCCTCTCCCCCTCTCACCTTCTCCCCTCTTCCCCCTCTCCCCAGGTGGAGGTTATCAAGAAGGCCTACATGCAGGGGGAGAATCGAGGTGCTGCCGGAGGAGGGGAGGACGGGGAGGAGGAGCACTCGGCGTCCCCACGCAACGTGGGCCACAACATCTACATCCTGGCGCATCAGGTGAGCGCTGCCCACACCGCCAAGCCCCGCCCAAGCTCCATGTGCCTGTACATGCATCTGCGGTGGGCACAGGTGTGTGGTGTGCTACGCTACCAGAGCCAGATCTCCCCTGGGGCTGGGGTGTCTCTCAGGCATCACAGCAACCGGTGGTTATGTTATGTAACCAGCGCACACAAAAGACGACTCCCAGCCTGCTGAACTGAACCGTGTGTCTGTGTGTGTTCCGCTGCACTCAAACGGCTCTTAATGACACAGTTGTTGCTGCTGTTGTTCCCGTGCCAGTTTAAGGCCACGTTTATGGATTTATGGTTGGGCGCTCCCTCGCACTTTTGGAATGTGTTGCTCGACAGAAATGAATGTGTCACGCGACGTTTTCAAATGTATGCTTCCCTCCGTGGAAAGGTCGTCTCTATGGCAGCCAGCCATAGAGACGACCGAACCGTCAGCCGTTCTCTGTCTTTCTGCAGATTTACGTTTCACGTTACGTTGCAAAGTTATGTCACAGACCAAATACCAATAAGGTGAAAACTACAATTTCCATGGCGACGTTAGAAAACTAAACCCAATCACATTGCGCGACATAATCCGCAACAAGAAAATTCTCCAGGTATGAAAATACGTCATTTCTGTCGAGCGACACTTTTCAAAAACTGTCGAGCCTTAACAGCGTAGATTATTACAACAGATAAACAAGGTGTGCAACAGCCTGGCGCTGGGACAACACCAATGCCGGCCAGATGACGCGATGCTGGTGTCGAGCGGTTTTGCGGATTTACTGTAACTGTTCTAAACTTCGTGCTATTTCTTTGTTTGTTATCTTTAGTCAGGCACTTTGGACAGCCCACGTACCGTGCCGTGGGGTCCTAGTTACGTGTCCCCTTTAGAAGAACGCGTTTGTGAAGAAAAAAACATTCTGCCATTCATCTGTTCATTTATTAATTCGACTATCATCCGTCATTCACTCATCTGTATTAATGCAACGGGTTATAAACAATAAGACGTGTTCCCTGTGTCTGCCTCTACTCTCTGACCGGAGTGGACGTACTGGATAAAGTACGTGTGTGTGTGTGTGTGTGTGTGTGTGTGTGTGTGTGTGTGTGTGTGTGTGTGTGTGTGTGTGTGTGTGTGTGTGTGTGTGTGTGTGTGTGTGTGTGTGTGTGTGTGTGTGTGTGTGTGTGTGTGTGTGTGTTTCAGTTGGCGCGGCACAACAAGGAACTGCAGGCCATGCTGAAGCCTGGGGGCACCTACGGTGAGGGCGACGAGGCTTTGGAGTTCTACGCCAAACACACGGCGCAGATCGAGGTGGGTCCCCCCCCCCCCCATTGACTATCTCGACCCCCCTGTCTGAACTGGAGTCCATTTTGAATTGGAGCACAGGAGTATGAGCCAGTGTGTGTGTGTCATTAGTGTGTGTGTGTGTCATGTGTTGTGTGTGTCGTATGTGCGTGTGTCCTGTATGTGTGTCGTGTGTGTGTACGTGTACGTGCACGAGCGCTAGTATCAGGTGCTGGGGCTTTTCCCCCGAATTATCGCTCAGCGTTGCGGTGTGCGTTGCGACACATCCCCGTTGCCGTGGGTTTGTTGACCTCCCGTGACGAGGCTGTGACGAGGCTGAGGTGTACTCCGTCACTCCGCGCCGCCCCAGGCCTCCGGTGCCGGCGTTCCTCATACCTGGGACGGGACAACAGGTGCCTCTGGCGTGTTTCTGCATGTGCGCTCGTGTACGCTCACACGAGGGACAGAGAACACGACAGTGAGAAAGAATGTTGTCGGGTGCTCAGTGTGATATATTGTGATATATTGCCGTCTCTCTTTCAACAAATGTACTCTTTGTAAGTCGCCAAATGCCCTAAATGTACATTTAAATCTATTGTGTCCTGACCAAAACGTGTAAGAACCCTGGGAACCAGAGATCCGTTGGTGACACACAGTATATCCCACTGATTAATAATAATCATAATAATCAGATTAATCATAATAATCATGATAATGAATTTTATTTATATAGCACACACACACTAAAATACAACGACATCTCAAGATCACAACAAGGATCAAAACAATCATAATACAATGTTAACAACACTATTGATTGACACTCTTGATTAAAACTATTAATCAATTAAATAGTGTCAATCCCTTTCAATTAGGCTGTGTCTTCTTGGTTCTGGGGCAGTTTTTCATTGTGTGTGTGTGTGCGTGTGCGTGCATGCGCGTTCGTGTGTATTCGCGTGCCTGCGTGTGCGTGCCTGCATGTGTGTGTGTGAATGCGTGCGTATGCATGCGTGTGTGTGTGTGTGCGTGTGTGTTTGTGCCTGTGTGTGTGTGTGTGTGTGTGCGTGCGTGCGTGTTTGAGCCTGTGTGTGTGTGTGTGTGTGTGTGCGTGCGTGCGTGTTTGAGCCTGTGTGTGTGCATGCGTGTGTGTGTGTGCGCGTGCGTGTTTGTGCCTGTGTGTGTGTGTGCGCGTGCGTGTTTGTGCCTGTGTGTGTGTGTGTGTGCGTGCGTGCGTGTTTGTGCCTGTGTGTGTGCCTCTCCGCCGGCCCAGATTGTTCGTCTGGACCGCACCATGGAGCAGATCGTGTTCCCGGTGCCCAACATCTGTGAGTTCCTGACGCTGGAGTCCAAGCTGCGCGTCTACTACACCACGGAGCGCGACGAGCAGGGCAGCAAGATCAACGACTTCTTCCTTCGCTCCGAGGACCTCTTCAACGAGATGAACTGGCAGAAGAAGCTGCGAGGTACTCAGGAGGTCGCTGGCGATGACAACACGGTCCCCTGTGGGTTTCCTTTTTACTTCCTTTTCTCTACCGCCGGTCTCTCTTCTTTATCTCTGGTCTCTCTCTCTCTTTCTCTGTCCCTCTGTCTCTCTTTCTCAATGTCTCTCTCTGTCTCTCTCTGTCTATCAGTCTATGTCTCTCACTTTCTTTCTCTCTATGACTCTATGTCTGTCTGTCTCTCTCTCTCTCTCTCTTTGTCTCACTCTGTCTCTCTCTCTCTGTCTTTCTCTGTCCCTCTGTCTCTCTTTCTCAATGTCTCTCTGTCTCTCTCTGTCTATCACTCTATGTCTCTCTCTATCTCTCTGTGTCTCGATGTCTGTCTCTCTCTCTTTGTCTCATTCTGTCCCTCTCTCTCTAGCTGCCTCTCTTTGTCTCTATATTGTCTCTCTCTCTCTCTCTCTCTCTCTCTCTCTCTGTCTGTCCCTCTCTGTCGCTCTCTGTCTCTGTCTCTCTCTCTGTCTATCTCTCTCTGTCTTTCTACCTCTCTCTCTCCTAGTTCTTGGGTTCCACTGGCTCTCTCTCTCTCTCTCCCTGGGATGTTCCCTCCCCCAAGGTTCCGCTGAGGATATGTGCACTATGCTGCCCTACGCCCTGTGTACACACACACACACACACACACACACACACACACACACACACACACACACACACACACACACACACACACACACACCATACAATTTCATACATATTTGACACACACCCAATACAGACACACACATGCCCCTCCCCCCCCCCACACACACACACACACCATTGAATTAAATACATACTTGACACACACCCTGTATATGCACGCACACACGCACACACACACACACCATACAGTTACATAAATACTCACACATACTGTACACGCACACACCATGCGATGACATAATGATTCTGGCACAAACACACACACACACACACACACACACAGCTACAATTCTGATTACCTGAACCTTGGCAGGACAGAGAGGGGGGAGAGGGAGGGCCTGTAAACTCTGCTAAGTGATGAGTGCATGAGATTACAGTATATAATCTCTGATTAAGTTAATGTGTGACAGTAATCTACTACAGTTCACGGCAGCAGGGGTAGGCTCAGCGGGGTAGAGTCCTGCCTCTCTCTCTCTCGCCGCGTGGCCTGGAACGAGGAACGAGGCGGGAGAAATGTCCGGAATGCAGGGGCTGACATGACATGCCGTGTCATCATTAGCTTGATAGATGACTATTTCATTTTGCGTACGCTCTGTGCCCGCATCGCCACACTTGTGGCGTGGTTTCAGTGCACGCTTGCCCCTGTTGCCTCCTGTGCTGTTTGTTTGTGTTTAAAGATCCCCTGCCACACCTATTTCATAAATTTTTTTATAATCATTGATGTCCTTTGATCGAGTTTGTAACATTATTTGTGTTGGAAATGTCTTGGATGGCTTATTCAAGCTATTCTAGCATGTCTGAAAAGCCTGGTAGAAAAGACGACTGCTTTTCTCATGACCACAGTGATATATTGCTGCCTCTCCTTCAACAAATGTACTCTTTGTAAGTCGCTTTGGATAAAAGCGTCTGCCAAATGCCCTAAATGTAAATGTAAATGTAAATGAATATTTAATGTATTAATGAGCTTTGCTCTGATTCGATCGCTGTTCTCATGAATATTCAATATTTAAATGTTGCCTTGCTCTGATTGGTTCAGCTGTGGACGACAAAGCAGCTGTCAACATGCTTACCGTGCCACAGCACGTCATCGTCTTCGGAATGCGCCGAACACATTGAACACATCGAACACATCGCTCATCCGGTTCCATAGTGTTTTGGTATTTCTCCAAAAATAAATTGCAACCATTTCTCCCTCAGAAATGGTGAATTTCTGTGGGTGGTTACGACCCAACCAAGTGGGCAGGACCATGAATAATAATTTGTCAACGCTACGTAGCACTGACGGCTTATCCAGATTGGCTAAATTTTTCTGCCTTTTTCCTTTCATTGGCTATTGCATACAGCAGACAAACTGCATAGATTTCAAACTTACCACAGGTCACACTCATTCTGACCTATGTTATTTAACAAACAATAGGAAAAATGGGATTTTAATGGCATGGGATCTTTAAGGAGAAACATGACGTAGATTTTACACGCTCCACCTGTCGAGGCGTCCAGGTGTATCCCCGAGCTTCGTTACTCACCTAGAGAACAAGGCATCCTCTGTGCTTTCAAACGCTTTCACACTCGGATGGGAGGCGGTGCAGGAGAAGGGTGTGGGAGGTGGTGTAGGGAGAGGAATTGTTGAGTGTGTGTGTGTGTGTGTGTGTGCGTGTGTGTGTGTGTGCGTGTGCGTGTGTGTGTGTGTGCGTGTGCCAGACACGTACCACTGCGAAGGCCAAGTTTTGCGTGTGGAAGGACAGCAGATACAGACTAGACAATTCATCGTTCTTAACGAATTATGTATACATCTACAGAAGAGCCAGAAATAACACAATACACACAAGCGGTATCAGTGGTGGTTAGCAGCACACGTGCCCTTGAGAAAGGCACTGGCAGGCAGCCGACCTGGAGTTGGTTGCCCTGGCCACTGCACTGCCCACTGCTCCGGAGGACAGATTTCCCCCCGGGGGTGGCAATAACAAAGGTCTATTCTATTCTATTGTACTCTAATTAGCTTACATGGTGCTGTAGACATTACATTATTTTGATTGGATTTTGGGGACAGGGCCTTTTACTTACTTGGGGAATAGGATAGGATAGTCTAGTCGTGGTGGCTAGGGTTGTTTTAATCTCATGTCATGTCTACTGTATTGTAGCCGAACTTCCCAGACGGGATCAGAGCCTGGGCCCGGAAACCCACAGCTGCAAGGGGCGGGGTTTCGCCTTGTTTCCTTTTTCCTGTTTCATTGCGGAGGAGAGAAACTGGATTTGTGCGAGTGAATGATGTTTTAATATGTGTATTCCTCCAGCGGCCTGGCGACAGCTACGCGGTGTGTTCGAAAAATCACACGCGTACAGATCTCCCGTCTCGCGCAACATGATTGGTGGGGACAAATATGAAGTGAAAGAACATGACACGCCCCCCATTGGCCCCCAGATTCGAAGAGAGTGTGAGACTCACCTGTCAGACAGCCGTGAGCGAGACGCCCGAGCCCTCACCTGTTCACGGCTGTGCTGCTGCTGCTCATTGTGTCTGCAGCAGACTTCCACCCACACGACGGGCATACTTTTTCAGGTCACTCTCTCTCTGTGTGTGCACTGGTTCATCCACGCCTCCGCTCGCCTTCTGACGCAGGGAGACTCTCAGCAGGTCGGAGGGGACATCCCCTGGCAGGGGGCGTGGCCTGGGGTTCCCCTCCGAGGTCACAGCTGTGAGAGGAAGCAAGAGAAGGAAGTAAGGGGCCAAGAAGAGGAGGGGGGTGGGTTTGCGGGGTGGGGGTGTCAGACGATGCACTCAAATTGAAATAAGTGGTGTATGGTTTATATCAACATCTGTTTCAAGATTCAAGATTTCTTTATCTCCATGTGTAACACAATGGAATGCTTACTCCCCATTCACTCCTGCAGTCTTCTTCTGAACATAAATTCGAAAACAACTCTAAACAATTAGTCATAGTACCTAGTAAGTACAGTAAAAAGTACTCTTATAAACGGTATTCTTCTAAACATAAATTCTAAAACAACTCTGAACAATTAGTAGGATAGTACCTAATAAGTATGAAAATTGACCGCTAAAGTAGCAATACTCTTGGCTGTCGGTGCAAAAATGTAGTAAAAGTGTCCGTGGGCAGCGCAGTAAAAATCTTATACTAGCATTAACTAGTAATTGGTAACTAGTAGATAGTAGCAGCAACATTTAGATGTAGTTTATGTGGAAAGACATGCAATTCACATTTTGGTTAACACAACAAATGGCCGACTGTTGGTTGGTTGTATGAATGTGTTGCTGTACAAATCATATGATTAATAAGTCTTTTCTATTAGGATACGTGAAAAAAAACAAAACATTGCACGATATTAATCCCAGACGGGCGATGTGGGTAATTAGCAAGGTTATGGTAGACGCCGGTATCCCATAGCAACACAAGCTCCAGCCCTTCCTCTGTGTGTGTGTGTGTGCGTGCGTGTGCGTGCGTGTGTGTGTGCGCGTGTGTGTGTGTGTGTGTGTGGTCAGGCCTGCAGGACACTGGAGAGTCAGTGTACGCTATTGTCTCCACGTGATAACTGCTCCTCTCTCGCCCCCACCCACCCACCTTCTCTCTCTATCCCTATCTCCCTCACTCTCCTTCTCTCTCTATCCCTATCTCCCTCACTCTCTCTCTATCGCTTACCCTCTATCTTTCTCACCCTCTCCTTACACTTAGCCTTTCTCTCTCTCTCCCCCTCTCTCTCTTTCTCCCCCCTCTCTCTCTCTCTCTCTCTCTCTCCCTCTCTCTCCTCCTCCCCCTCTCTCCTCCCCCCCCTCTCTCCTCCATCTCTCTCTCTCTTCCCTGTCACAAGAGAGAGGGGGGAGAGAGGAGAGGGGGCGGGGAGAGAGAGAGAGAGAGGAGGGAGGGGGGGAGAGAGAGGAGAGAAGAGGGAGAGGAGAGGAGGGGGAGAGAAAGGGAGTGAGAGAGGGAGGGAGAGGGAGGGGAGAGAGAGAGAGAGGAGGAGGAGAGAGAGGGAGGAGAGAGGGAGGGGAGGAGAAGAGGAAGAGAGGGAGGGAGAGAGGGAGCAAAACAATTGAACCATCAAGTGGACCATCAAAGAGGCTGTCGGCCTGCGCTAGGAGCCTCTCTGGGGTCAGTGAGCAGGGGTGGTTTGGCAGAGTAGGGGTTGGAG